>JABAYD010038602.1:0-17076 GCA_014822095.1 Diplotaxis tenuifolia | reverse complement strand
GATCTCGGAGGGAAGTACCCACATGGTAGACCTGTTACTATAGCAAACTCTCGTAGTGAAAATCGAATGGGTTTCCCGGCAAATCTGAACCAAGCTTCGTGTTTTTTGCTAACCTTCAATTGCCGTGACATCATATATCTCGTAAATCGCCCTGAAAACGCTGGTTTTTTCTGCAATCTCAACAATCTTCCCAAAAGGTGAAGCTTTTAATCTCTCCATCTCACCGGTATCTAATGTAGAGATTATCCGTTTAATTGCCCTTGATGATTGATAGGTCATAACACGAACCCCCACTGGTTCTTCACCGGCGGCAAACATCATTCTGGGAATCATTTGCCGGACATCGTCGATGGATGTATTCACCGGATCTTCCATTCTTCTTGTCTCCGTTGTTTTGATTATTGTAAATCACTCTCCCTTATACTTTTCACTCTATCGATACGATTTAGGGTAAACAACGCCTTTATGAATTTTGCAACGCATGGAAGATAATATCCTCTTTATTTGGGTAACGTCAAATTTTGGTCTTACACGCAACCTTCTATAGTGCACTCTTCTGTTTTGTGTCAGTCAATGTCTCACGCGCTCATAGGGGTATTAGAGGCAATTTAATTATACTGTTCCTCCTTCTGATTTGCTTCGTCAGTTACCTAATTTATAAATTTTTCATGTATATTGAGCTAAATAGCCCATAATAATATCAAATATATACATAATTGATCGGATAGTTAAATACTGGATAAAAATATCAGATAGCTTATATTGTATTTGAATAAAACTATTCAAATAATTTTGACAATTTAGAATACATTTACAAGTTATATTATAAAAATATACTCTTTTAAATTTAAATATAATTAATATTTAAACTGTATTTTATCAATTTCGGTTTAGTTTGGTTCTGGCTGATTTACTAAACTTTATTTTAATATAAATTTTACATAAATGAAATAAATTACTTATGATCAAATTTATCCAAAAAACTAAAATAAAAAAAAATTATCATGTATATTATGTTGTTATTTTTTAAAAAGAAAATATCATGAGTTATCGAATAAAAAAGAATTTTGGATCATAATAAAAGATTTACCTTCTTTGATAATTGCAAATATCTACAAACTTATACCAATATTTCTAAATAACTTGTGATTTTATGAATGGTAACATTTTATTTTTAACTAATAATATAATAATATTAGTAAGATTATTATGCTTGAATTGCGGGCAAACACCTAAAGTACGTACAATTATTTTCAAACTAGGTGTTTAGTCCGCACATGCGGACCTAATCCTTAGGGAAACTCGTTAGTTTATGTTTTATTAATTCAAAAATCAATTTTAATAAGTCATTATTTATGTTTTAAAAAAACAAATCAAACCTAAAATTAATTATAAATAACAACACTCGCATATCAAATATATTTTTAAGATAACAACTTTATACATTAAAATTATCTTATTTTCTAAAAGTATATTATTATTAATATACATTTGTTTTAATAAATTAATAAAACATGACAAATAAATAAAATTACATCTTAGAGAAACTAAAAAGTCCTAAAGTTCTTAAATTTTATAATAGAAAATATATTTCAAATAAAAACACAGTACATAAGAATGATCTTATTAGTAATATAATTTATTTAATTATATATAAAATTATTAAAGCCTAAAATAACCAAAATTTCCTAAAATCATGAAGAAGTTGAAAAAACTAATTCTTACCTAGTTTTTAAATTTTTAATATAATTTTCTAATTATATAATAATTTATCTATAAAATTATTAAAATCTCAAAAATATTAAAATTATCTAAGGGTAAAAAAAATGCAAAATAAGCAAAATTAGCTAAAATTGTTCAGCATATGACAAATCAGCAAATTCTAAAAGAATAGTATAGATTATCTTAGTTTAAATAAAAATGTAATTTTATTAATAGAAATTATTTTTATATATAATAAATTGTGTGTAAAATTATTAAAAATATGAAAATAAGTAAAATCACCTAAAATCATGTAAAAATAGACAAATGAGTAAATTATTATATTAATCATATAAATTCTTTTTTATATAATAAATTATATATGAAATTATTAAAAATATGACACATAACCAATATTAGCTAAAATCATGGAGTATGTGACAAATCAGCAAAATCACTTCGTAAATACTAATTTTTGGATTTTTTATATAATTTTTAATTATATAATAATTTATCAATAAAATTATTAAAATCCTAATAAATAATTAAAATTATCTAAGGGTAAAACAAATGCAAAATAAGCAAAACTACCTAAAATCATGGAGCATATGACAAATGAGCAAATTCTAAAATAATAGTATAGATTATCTTATTTTAAATAAAAATGTAATTTTATGAATAGAAATTATTTTTATATATAATAAATTATGTATAAAATTATTTAAAATATGACAAATAAATAAAATCACCTAAAATCATGTAAAAGTAGACATATGAGTAAATTATTATATTAATCATAAAAATTCGTTTTATATAATAAATTATATATGAAATTATTAAAAATATGACACATAAGCAATATTAACTAAAATCATAGAGCATATGACAAATCAACAAAATCACTTTATAAGTACTAGCATAGAATTTTGCATACATTTGTAACATAGTACTTGTATTTGTATATTCATCTAAATAAACCTGTACGATATACTAACATTAAATATCAACTAATTAAATTCCACATTTACTTAGTGAACATATATGCATCTCAACTCTAAACTTTTAAATTCTATATATTTCATTCGCTTACGATTTACTTATCAAAGGAACTCTAGGTTTTTTTTTTCTTTTTTTCGTGTTATAGGGAGAAACAATGGTATTTGAGAATTACTTATAAATTTCACATAAATGATATAAATTACTTATGGTTCAAATTTAAGAATTATCATGTATATTATGTTATTTTTGTTTTAAAAAAAAGAATCATTTGTTATCGAATAAAAATAGAATTTTGGATAATAATAAAAGATTTATCGGCTTTAATTGTAAATATCTAAAAAAATTATACCAATATTTCTGGATAACTTGTGGTTTTGTGAATGATAATATTTTATATTTAACTAATAATATACTAAATATTAGTAAGATTATTATGTTTGAACTAGGACAAAATACCTAGTATGAAATTATTTTCAAATTTTGCATTAGTAACTAAGACTGGTATTTGTATATTCATCCAAATAAGCCTATACAATAAGCATCAACTAACAGAATTAGAAACTAAATTCCACATTGACTTAGTGAACAATTGAACATATATGCATCCCAACTCTAAAATATCAAATTCTATATTTCATTCGCTTATGATTTACATAAATATTAATTTATAAAAGAATTTCCTAACAAGGTATTTTTTTTCTTTTTTTTTCGTGTTATAGGGAGAAAATGGTATTTTGTGAAAATTTTAAGAAAATAGAGATTGGTTTTAAAAAAGTCGTTTTAATAGCGCTTCAGCGCCAACAATCAGCCAGTCACACGAAACTATAACTTCCCTCTCTCTCTCTCTGCCTTCACCTTCCCTTTTCTGAATCTTCTTCTTTCAATCATCTTCTTATCCAAGAGGTAGTTACGATTCGATCTCGTGTTCTTTTATATCAATTCCAAAGATTCGACGCTCATCGCTATATAATCTTTGTGATTCTTTCTTGTACAGTTATCTCTAGCTAACCTCATCAAAGAAACAATGGCGGCTAACGAAGAAGTCCGGAACGAACTTAACGGAAGACTCGTGGAGGAGACACCAGAACGTGGCGGTGGCGATCACCAGGAGGAGTTCAACGGAGCATCTTTCACCGGAGGCGTCTTAAACCTCGCGACAACGATCATGGGTGCTGGTATCATGGCTTTGCCAGCGACGATGAAGATCCTCGGAATCATCCCCGGGCTCGTGATGATCGTTCTCGTGGCTTTCTTGACCGAGAAGACCATCGAGTTACTGCTTAGGTTTAGCGGAGTCGGGAACGCGAGATCGTACGGTGGTTTGATGCAAGATTCCTTTGGTAGACCTGGGAGGATTGCGTTGCAAGTCTCTGTTCTTCTTAGCAACCTCGGGGTTTTGATCGTTTACATGATCATCATTGGTAACTTGATCGATACTAATTAATAAAATCTTTGCGTTAATTAGGTTAACACCTCTCTTTGTCTCTTGTTTTGGATTAAAAGGTGATGTCTTTAAGGATATGCTTGAAGGATGGCTTGGAGAAAGCGTGTGGGACACGAAAGCTATTGTTCTTCTCGTTTTAACTCTCTGTTTAATTGCTCCCTTGACATGTTTCAGGCGCATTGGTTAGTATCTTTATTTTATATCAAAGTTTACACTATGAGTGAGTCTTGATGTTTATTTACACTATTGATTTTCAGATGCGTTGAGATTCGCATCTGGCATATCACTTTTTCTAGCGGCTGTTTTTCTTGTCTTCACTGGTGTAATCGTCGTTACAAAGTTTAACAAAGGTGGTTTAGTGAAGCCAAAACTCTTCCCAAACGTCACTGACTTGTCGTCACTCTGGAAACTCTTCACCGTTGTTCCTGTCCTTGTCAACGCATACATTTGCCACTCTAACGGTACGGTACACTTACTTTCTCTCCAAGTAATTAAAAACAAGAAAGAACTCATGTGTTTCTTTTCAGTCCACAATATCCAGAGCGAGCTTGCAGACACATCTCAGATCAGACCTGTAGTCAGAACAGCTCTAGCCATATCCTCCTGTGTCTACATAACGACAAGCTTGTTCGGATACCTCTTGTTTGGTGATTCTACTTGTGCTGATGTTCTTGAAAACTTTGAAACGGATCTTCGCATCCCTTATGGTGTGGCTCTCGGTGACGTAGTAAGACTCAGCTATGCAGCTCATCTCGTGCTTGTGTTCCCTATTATCTTCTACCCTTTGCGGGTCAACATGGACGGTCTCTTGTTCCCTACGGCTCCACCACTTGCTACCTCTAACCTGAGGTTTCGCTCCATCACTGCGTGTCTCATTGCTCTGATCTTTGTTGGTGCGAACTTCTTTCCAAGCATCTGGAATGTGTTCCAACTCACTGGAGCTACAGCATCTGCCTGCATCGGTTTCATATTCCCTGCTTCTGTCATCTTAAAGTAATTAGTCCTTTTGCAGATAAAGAGAGATTTGGTTTGGTAACATGATTGATTGATCATTTAACATCTCTTTGTGTGTGTTGTTTCAGGGATCGTCACAACAGTGCAACTAATATGGACAAGACTATAGCCATTCTCGTGATAGTCCTTGCGGTTTTCTCCAATGCAATCGCCATGTACTGTGACATTTACGCCTTGTTAGTCAACAAGGAGAAAGAGAGATTTCCACATTACTACTACTCTACGTGAAACCAAAGAAAATGAGAGAGGTAGATAGTGTTCTGAAACAGCATTTATGAATAGTTAGTTGTAGGAGATCCTTTTGTTTCCTTTGCTGTAAAAAAAAAAACTTGAGGAATGTAAGGATGACCCCTGTGATTTCATCTTTGGATCTTGTTCAGCTCTAGAACATAATTTTGTTACGGTTGATATAAAAAATGTCAGTTTGTGTCCATGTAATAAATGTCATTTCTTTCAGAATCTAGGCATAGGTCAGGGTAGTGAGCAACCCAAGCACATAAAGAACTTCCCTGGCTGCTTTCTCAATCTCAACGAGTGACACAAGCAGGGACAGTCGATGTTTCTTCTGCATTTTCTGAAAGAAAAAAAAAACAGACATGTTTGGTATGTAGTGATTATGAATATGGTTAAGTGGCACACAAGAAAATAAGAAGAGCAAAGCAGAAAAACCTTGAGCTTGCCGATGGAAGCGTTGATGAATTTCAATGCATTTTGGTACGCACCCGTGAGTATATTATATATGGGGCAGTATTCAAATCGACTAAAGTCTTGGCTTCAAACTCACTTTTGAGCTTGTTAAATTATGGTCTTTGGCTTCTGCAGTCTGTTGAGCTTTTCCACCATATCTTCAGCCATGGCAAGAGGGCATCATCATGCTAGATCTTGCAATATGTCTATAATAAACAAAGATGAGAGAGGGAAGTGAATATATAAATCATCACACTAAGCTGCACTGCACCTGATAAACTTGATACAAAGCTTCGGAGGAACTGTCTAGCTGAGAAACTCTGAGGAGACCGGTAGTGTGCAGTCAACAAGAAGTGCCTCGGAGCCAATGGATGGTAACTTTCTGTCATCAACACAGATTGAAACAAAAGACAGAATCAAAACACTATTAAACAAAACAAAAGAGAGATCAGATCTAAACGTCACTTGTCTGATTGTTTTGAAGTTTTTCTTTGATTTTGCCATCTTCTCGTTGTTAATAGTGACATGACCATTATGCAATCAGTAACTATCCATGGTGGGGGAATTTCAGATCAGCAACCACCACCATTGAATGTCAAATCTCGGAGACAGATAATGAGCACTCACTCATGGCACTGCACTCGATGTGATGTGCCATTCTGGTGATTGTGAGGCTCCAATTCTTGACTGGAGTGGACACCAAAGGCCTCCGCCCCTCCATCCAGTTCCAAACCATAAACTCCAAACCTGTATTATTATCTGCGGAGATCAAGTAGCTTTTCATTTAAGCAAAAAGAAGATTTCTAAATGTTCAATAAAAAAAAAAGGACCAAACATTGTCATCAACATCTGTCACGAAATTAACTTCATAACCAAAATACTTCAAGTATCTCTGCATAACCAATAGAGATGTAATCATCTCAAGCTTTCTTATATTCGAAACTAAGTTACGAGAGAGAGAGAGATGGGATATTAGTAATTGACATCATTGATCTAAGGTTAAGGAGAGACCTGTAGAATGAGACGGCGGCGCGAGCATGGCCGATGTGGCTGAAATAAGCCACAGAGACGTACAATCCGACCATTCCGGGAGTGATCGGATTAAAATCTTCCTTCTGCTGCGTCTTCTTGTCGTACAGCTTCAGCTTCAAATGTTTAAAACCCAAACCCCTTCCCTTTTCTTCGTGTGCGCTGTTACTTAGCTACCTTCGTTATAAAGTTTTACTATGGATTTATAAATTTAGGGGTGGGCGTTCGGGTACCCATTCGAGTTTAGTTCGGTTCTATTCGAGTTTCGTTTTTTCGGGTTCAAAGATTTCAGTCTCATTCGAGTATTTTCAAATTTCGGTTTGGGTTCGGTTCGAATCTTTGCGGGTTCGGTTCGGGTTCGGGTCCGTATAATCCATTTATTTTAAAAACTTATTATATGCTTTAAATTTCTCAAAATCTATAAACAAAATAATATATTACATATAAATTTAAATAAAATATGTCAAAATAATTTTACTATGAGTTTATTTTTCTTTGCAGTAACCCACCAACATTTATGAGTGGTAATCATTTATATACTAAGACCGAAGTCGTCTAACGAATCAAAATTTGCCATGAATTAATATTTAAATCTTTTTCTAAATAATAAGTCAAAATTCTATAACGTCTAAAGAAAATATAAGTACCCACTACCTTTTTCTCCATCCACGGTCTCTTAATATCCTAGCATTTAAGACCCTAATTCAGAATTAGATAAATCATTAACTCTAGAATTCCAAGTTTTTCTCATCTAAAACTATTATAAATTTTTCATGATGAACCGTTCTTCATCTTTCTTACCTGCTTCTTTTGTGTCACTTTTTCTTCTATTTATCTGGTTTATGGAATTCTAAGTAATTGTAGTTGTAGAGGTTTAGACACGTCTCCTTCTTCATCTCAATTCAGTTTTCTATACATATTTTCAACTCTGAAGACTCCATCCAAGTTGGCGATAAGGAATGGTGGTGGTGGTGGTCTCCATATGTCTGCTTGTGACACTCATCTCGCCTACGGGCTCCTTTCTCCTGTGGTATACAGGTCTTCATTCAGGTCATGTCTTCACCTCCCCTTCACTTTGTCTTGTACTGCTCCTCACGGTCAGCTTAGCTCGGTAATATCATTAGATTTGGCCACTGTTAAAGGGGTTAGCCAATTAATTGTGTGGTTGAGTGTGAAATTGAGGTTGTGTACTTTATTTGGTGTTATACCGATTAGCTTTGTTTCTTTGGGTTCAATCTTTACGACCTCTAGGGTTCGTTTGATGTTGACAATTCGTTGTGGTTCCTCTGCGTGGGTGACACTGGATTTGTGGTTTCTAGCTTCAATTGATGATATTCTAATAGACGTAGTGTCTTTTGGTTACATCTATGTACCTCTTAGAGGTTCTTATGTTGCGTTGAGGCAACTTCTCTCTGCAGTATGCAGTCCTAGTATCGTATTCAACCTGGTTTGTGATGCAGTTGGTGTGGGTTTCTCTTTTTGGTGGCACTTGAAAGAGAAAGTCATTATGATTTGTGGCATGGTGAATATGGTTAAGGCGGGCATTGTTTTCCCGTCCAACTCCTGTTTGGAACAGACTCTCGTCCCAATGCTCCCTCTTGTATGGAGCGAATTGGAAGCTCAAGCGTGGTTGGTGTTGCATCTTTGCTTCTCCCAACTATTGCCCCTCTCTGCCGATAGTGCAGCGACTGTAATCACTTGGATTACACCAGATGCTACCTCTCAACTAGCTTATAAAATTGTTATGCGATTTGTATGGGTTCTTTGTGGGTTGTATCACCTTTATCCCCTGTTTTTCTTTTGTTTAATGTTGTTGGCCCTCTGTGGCTTGTTGTACTCCTCCGCACAGATGGAGTGTAAACTTTTCTAAGTTTAATGCAATTTAGTTTGATAAAAAAAAGTATGTGATCCTTTATGCAGGAATTAAATTAAAGATGTCACTGGGTTACGAGAATCTAGGGAGAAAAGCTTGAACGTTATATTCATCGTTTGGTTATTTTTCTTTTGATACTAGCACTATACGCATGGATCTCAAACCATGTTCTAAGAATTACAATTTATTTTGAGTAAGAAAATATTTTATAGTGCTTGATACTTGATCATTCATTCTTTATCTACATCACCCTTATGAAAAATAGAGCTTTAATTATGTTTGATTTTAATATAAAACCACGTTATAACCTCATAGGATTCATATATTCGTATTTTTAGGGTGTTCTGTTCCAACTTTAATCTGAAAAGTACATAGTTGTATTGTATGTCTTATATTTAGGTGTGGTTTGTCATATCAGGAGGATTTCATGCAGAAGATTTGAGGAGCAATAGAAAAACAAGGTACGTAACCTCGACATCTCTTTACAATTTTTTTAAGCCATTCTTTGATCTTGCTATATGTTTTGGTTTTTGTTTAATCCTTATGAGTCGTCATTATTCATTACAATGTGTTGATGTTCATGTTGTGATTGAGATAGATTTTGTCTCTGTTTTGCAAGTATATGTGTTCTAATGGTTCATCTTCACCAAAACTGGAAAAAATAATGTACCATGAAAAAGATAATGTCTCAAAGCCCATAAACGTTCAAAAGAGGAATATCTATTAGGGAGAATTTTTGTCATACTCAGAACATATCTAACATATTTTTTCAGGCACTAAAATACTAGATGTTATCTTCAAGAATCATGCCGTTCTTCTAACATGGAGCTGCAAAAAAACTTGTGAATGGAGTCCCTAATTTCCTAGATTGGGTTTCCTTGGTCAATGTAAGTGTCAATTAAGAATACGCATTGATGTGTCAACTAAGAGAAGATTTCTTTCACAGTGTCATTTTGACTCAAGTTTTTAATCGATGTTTGATGTCTTACTCATATCTTGTGTATAATTTATCATTTATGTCATTTTGATTTAAAAATTACAGCCGCATACTTACGTAGAAAAAATCACATATTCTCAACTAATGTGCAAAGTAGTTTAAATTGTGTTACATGTTTTAACTATTAATTGTATTAATTAGTTTTGTGCAATTGTTTTAGGAAATCAAGGAAAATACTCAAATTTCTCAGAAACATTGTAGGAATTAGAAAAATACAAGAAAATTAGAAGAGCAAGGAAAAATGAAGTTTAAGAAAACTAATGTGTAAATTAGCTTCAAACATTTTGAACAGTTTATATATATAACTAAGCAGTTTTTTTGCAGAAAAATATTTCCATGCACGGGGCAACACTAGTAGTAATAAGAATGCAAGGGTTCTGTGAGGAAAAAGCTATCTCCTATCTAACCTTTTAAAATTCATCTCAAATTCTCACTCAAATGGAAGTGAGTCTTGATAGTGTATAAAGATGCAAATGCATCTAGTTTATTCCAAAATAATAAAAGATAAAAATAGACTTTTAAAAATAAATACATTTTCTTAAAACTAGAAATACTAATTTTTCGCAAATATATTTTCCCATCAAAACTGGAAAAACACATTTTCCTGCCAAAACAGCAAAAACTCATTTTCCCACCAAAACCGGAAAGCGTATTTTCCCGCCAAACCGCAAAAACTTATTTTTCCACCAAACCGTAAAAAATGTATTTTTCTGCCGAAACCATAAAACGAATTTTTCCGCCAAACCGCAAAAACACATTTTCCCGCCAAACCGCAAAAAACGTATTTTCCTGCCAAAACCGTAAAAATGCATTTTCCCGTCAAAACCAAAAAAAATATTTTCTCGTCAAAACCAGAAAAAACGTATTTTCCCGTAAAAACCGGAAAACGTATTTTCCCGCCAAAACCAGAAAAGCGTTTTTTCTCGCCAAAACCGGAAAAACGCATTTTCTCGCCAAACCGAAAACGTTTTCATCAAAACCATAAAACGTTATTTTTCAATCAAAATCACAAAAAAAATCCAGCCAAAAATATAAACACAAATCTATTTTATTCATTTTATTAACAAATTCATCCGGATGTAGATGCAGATTAAAAAAACTAAACGAACATAGTTACATTCAGATGATTCATCTGGATGCATAGACGAAATAGAGAAACAAACAACACTCAGTTATAGCATTTGGATAAGACATCTAGATGGACCATTTGGATGCATCTTTCAGATGTATAAACGAACATGACCTAAGTATTTTGCACGGATTGTTTTCTCATTAGACTCCTCTCTTTGAGTTGTCTCTAAATGTTTTCTCTATTAGTTGTATGAAAGAACATGTTCTTATCAATGTGTTCTTGAGCTGCAGTGTCTAATTTTATCGGCTTTGATGGAACAGCATTATAACTTTGCTCCTCGAAGTTTGTAGACCTATACACCTCAAACAAAGAACCCGGTACGAAATAAACAAAAATTTACAAGCTGAGATGCATATGCCACATAACAAATTAAAATGTACCTTCCTGATACTAAATCCAGAGGGAAGTAACAGAGTAACTTCAAACAATTTACTATAAGAACAAAAATGTCTCAAGGAAAAAATCATGATATAATCATATCAGCTAGACTCTTCTTTTAATAGAATTTCTTAGCTGTAGAAACAGTATCTCTAACTAGTTGAGATGTTAGTTAGTTACAGTTGAGCATAAGCAAAACGTCCACATGTGTAGACTCGGTTTATTGACTTTGGTTTCTCGTAAGAAACCAATCGCCTAAGCCGGTGGCTAATAATCCATATCAAAGATTAACCTAAACTAAAACATTCAAAAGGAATACAATGAATATTACTATAGACACACGCAGGGGCGGATCTACATGTAGAGGAGGGGGGTCAGCTGACCCCAGCTGGTGTTAATGTCCTCCGTTGACCCCCTAAATTAAATTAGTAGGGCTAAGACCATATCCAATGGCTGCCTCTATTTTTTACTCCAAATATAGAGTACTCTAAAAATAGAGGAGGGTTTTGCTCCAATGGTTACCTCTATTTTTTACTCTAGAAAAAATATTTTTATTATATTCTTTCTCCACTTATTTATTAATTTATTATATAACCCACAACTTTTAAAATATTAAAATTGTACCCTTATATTTAATATTACAACACCACAAAACAATTACAATATTATTGAAACTAAATGATTGTTTAAAAACGAAAATCTCATTACAACACTTAAATAAAAAACAAATGACATACATTTTTTAGCCATCATTATCATTAGTGTATTTATCCCACAAATGATCAACTAAAGCGTTTCGAAGTGAAAAATGAGCTTTTTTGTCTTTGATTTTCCTATACCGAGCCAGAAATTCTTGGAATCGAGAACTTTCATCATCTGACATTACAAGCTCTGGAGGAGGAGCTTCACTTGCAACTCCAATTGGTGCATAGAGATCACGCTCGTACTCGATTATCATGTTCTGTAAAATTATACATGTACTCATTATGTCATGTATAACTTCTTTTTCTCAAAACCGAGCCGGACCCTTAACAATTGCAAAACGCGATTGGAGAACTCCAAAAGCACGTTCCACGTCTTTTCTACATGCTTCTTTTTGTGTAGCAAATCTTTTTTTTTAGGACTTCACGGTTCATGAATTGTTTGCACTATAGTAAACCATTTTGGATATATACCATCGGCTAAATAATAACCCATATTATATTCCTTTCCTTGGATTATATAAATGAGCAGGAGGAGCAATTCCTTGGGCAAGATTGGAGAAAAGATGGGATGATTCCAACACTTTGATGTCATTATTGGTGCATGGCATTCCAAAATAGGCATGTCATATCCAAAGATCATAATCACCAACTACTTCAAGAATTATAGTTGGTGACCCACTATGCCCCGCATATTCTCCAGCCCATGCAGTAGGACAATTCTTTCACTTCCAATGCATGCAATCTAAACTGCCTAGCATCCATGGAAAATCTCGCTTTTCACCAATGTAAAGAAGTCGGGCGACGTCGTTAGGTGTTGGTGAGCGTAAGTGCTGCTGTGAAAATATATTTACTATAGCCCGACAAAATCTTTTCATGCTTTCGATTGTTGTTGATTCGCCAATTTTAACGTACTCGTCTGTGGCATCTGCTGGTAGTCCATAAGCTAACATTCGAAACACAGCTGTACCTTTTTGAATAGGCGATTATCAAAGTCTACCAGTTGTATCTCTTCTTTGTGTGGAATAATTGTCATGATTCTCAACTGCTGCGATAATACAAAGGAAAAGGGAATGAGACATATGATACCTTTTGCGGAACATAACTTCATTATAATTTGTATTCTCTGAAAAGTAATCGTTGAACAATCTAATGTGCGCTTTCTCGATCACGGTAGATATATGGACGCCCTTGAGCTGAGCCACCATGGGTCACGTTGTTTTTTTGTTGATTGAGAAGGTATTGGATGATCAAATTGTTGTTAGCAATAGCAAGTTGTATTGCTTGTTCTTGATGATCAATATTTCTAACCATTTCTGAATTTTCATCATCTGAAGAGGATGATAATTGTGAATCATCATGAAAATTTGATGTAGAATTAGAATTAAAATTCATTTGAAAGAGAGAGTTTGTGACAATTGAGATGTATTTTTTGGATATGATACAACTAACATGTCTAGTAGTATTTATTGGAAATACAATATCACAACCAATATATCTTTGTTTTATAAAATGTTTAAATAATTTTTCATAGAATTATTATTATTATTATTATTATTATTATTATTATTATTATTATTATTATTATTATTATTATTATTATTATTATTATTATTGTTCTTATTTAAATCATTTGTCATTGAATTGTCAAAAGTTGTCATATGAACTGATAAACGTGAGAATCTTGAAACTAATTTGTTGTAGAACTGTCCAAAAATGGAATAAAAACTTTAGAATTATTTTTTTATTGAATTGTCAAAAAATTGTCAGGAGTCTCTTTCATTACTTTGCCATTCAATTGTCAAAACTTGTCATGAGGATTGATATATGTGAGAATCTTGGAACAACTTTGTCATTTAATTATCAAAAATTGTAAGACAACCTTGAAACTACTTTGTCGTAGAACTGTCCAAAAATGTAATAAAAACTTTAGAATTATTTTCTTATTGAATTGTCAAAAAAATTGTCATGAGTCTCTTTCATTATTTTGTCATTGAATTGTCAAAACTTGTCATGAGGATTGATATATGTGAGAATCTTGGAACAACTTTGTCATTTAATTATCAAAAATTGTAAGACAACCTTGAAATCATTTTCTTGTTAGGAATTTTAAAAGTTGTCATAAAAATCTTTGAATTACTTTTTCATTGAGTTGTCAAAAATATTCATGAGAATCTTTGAACCACTTTGTCATTTAACTGTCATAGCAAATTGATTAAAGTGAGAATCTTGAATAGTTTTTTCTTGAATTGTTCAAAATAATCATGATGGATTCATAAACATGAAAAGGCTTATTTTTTTATTTTTTTATGAAGTTTGATCATAATACTTAAAATTTTATTTTTTACCTAACATCTATAAATAGCATATGCAGCTTCATTTCTATATACAACTCATTCCATAATTTTCTATACACATCTTCACATATTTTCTTAACAAAAATGTCTCAGCGTCTTTCTCGTTCTACTGGTTATTCCAAGGAAGAAGATCAACTTTTATGTCAAGTTTATTCAGAAATTTCTCAAGACCCAATCAAAGGTATTTATCAAACATCCGACCAATTTTGGGATCGTGTACTTGATGCTTTTGAAAAGAGAAAAAATGCAACTTGGAGTGAACGTACGAAAAGATCTATCCAAAGCCGCTTTCAAACTATTAAGAAAGCATAAAAAAAATTACATTCTTGCATCAAACAATGTGAAAATAGACGTCCAAGTGGAGCTGCAAATGATGACATCGTAAGTATTTATGAAAAAATTCTTAATTATTCAATGTTTTTAAATATATTTTTGTTTGATGTTTTAAATCTATATGCAGATAAACCAAGCTAAAGTAATGTTAAGGGAAGATCCAAATTTTAAATCTGGTTGGAAATTCGACCATGTATGGAATTTTGTCAAAAATTTTGAAAAGTTTAAAGATGGTTCTAATCTTGCTAAAAGAGATCCAACTCTATGTGGTTTTGGATATATATCTTCAGAGTCTGAAAATCCTACTCCTGACCATGTTACACGAACATCTCCAGGTTTGTCTTCATTTTCTATAAATTTAGGGGAAGAAGACAATAGTGGCGGATCTCCATCTCAACGACCAATTGGAGTGAAAAAATCCGAACTGAAAAGAAAGAATGATGATCAAACATCTGATGTTATCAAGACTTTAAAAGAAGAAAACCAACAACTCTTGGAAGAATTAAAAAAAACAAGTGCACAAAAAAAACACCACTTGTAAATGCAAAGTAAAAATTATGCATTGAAAGAAGCCAAAGAAGAAAATAAAATATTACTTCAAAACTTAAATTTTATAGAAGATCCAAATATCCGAACATATGTTCAAGGAGAACAAACAAGAATCTTGAGGAAAAGAATGAATCAACAATCTCCTTCTTCCTTAACTTCGTTTGGAGAACTTTTTAAGGATATTGGTAGATCTAGAAATGATCTACCAGAATATTAAATTATGATAATGTGTTATGATAAGTTTGAATCTTCTATATTCTTATTATGGATTATGTATTTTTTTAGTTTATTAATTGTTATGTCTATGTGTTTTTGAATTTAATAAATTATTAGTGCATTTAAAATTTCAGCTAATTTTATAATTAGTTTTATAAATCTAATGGTACTGAAAAGTATAAAGTTATAATATATGATTTATTAAAGTAAAAAATGAAAACTTCTAAAATTGAAGGACCATTTTGTAAAAAAAAAGTTCAACTCTAAAATAAAGTAAATGAATAGTGATACTCTATATTTGGAGTAATACTGTTTATCCCTCTATATTTGGTGTAACACTTCCCTATACCCCCAGGAGGTTTTTCGCGGGTTTCAACTTTTCAAAATTTTGTGTACCTGATTAGGATCTCTATGAGCTCACGTACGGATATTCACACATGTAAATTCTTCCCATGACTGTTGTGGGAGATCTGGAAAGCTCGGAATGCTTTCGTATTTGAAACCAAGGTTCTCGAGTCTTCGTTTATAGCTAAGAAGGCATTTGAAGAAGAATCCACATGGTTTGACACCTTCAAAAGATTGACAGATGGGTTGGAGGTTGTTGATATGCGTATGGATAGTTGGAAGAAACCAAATGCTTGCTTTCTCAAATGTAATGTGGTATTCTCATGGGTGAATTCAAACCACCCTAGTGGTGTTTCATGGATTCTACGTGATGAAAATGAGTGTACAATATTGCATAGTCGCCGAGCCTACTCCTTTATGCGCACGAAAACAGAGGCAGACTTGTGGACCTTTTTTTGGGCAGTTGAATGGTTGCACAATCTGCACTTCTCCAACATTATTTTTGAAGCTTCCTCAGAGAGCCTACGTGATTTCCTCTTACAGCCTAATGATCATCTTGGCCTCAGCATTATTCGCCACAATATATTCTTCCTTCTGGCAAGGTTTGATTTTTGGAGTTTGGGCCACACTCTCCCTGAACGTAATGAAGCGGCCGAGGCTATTGCTCTAAGTGTCACGCGAGATCTGCGCCATCAGTCGTACATCGCCCGAAACGCTCGAGTGTGGCTACATTACTTACTGTCTTTGGAGGCTCAGCAATAAGGTACATTATAGCTGTCGCGGCTATTGCTCTGAGTATCACCCATGTTTTGCGTCACCAGCCTTTCACCGCCCGAAGCTCCTTGGTGTGGTTTTAGCAATAAGAGGATTTGGTAAGATCTTTCCCCCTTGTTTTGGTGTCTACTAACATCCCATTGTACCCTATTTTATTTTTTTTTCATGTTGAACCATCTTCGACATTTTAATTTGCAAAGTGTTATAAAAAAAAATATTTGGTGTAACACTTAATTTACCATTAGAGTGCTTTTTATTCTATATTTGGCGTTTAGATGGAAACGTAAAATACCATTGGAGATGCTCTAAGCTCATTTAACATCACCACATATTTGGTGTTAATGTCAACCCCCTAAGATCACTTCCATACCATTCCATAAGTTACTTTATTTTACTGAAAGCTTTTGTTGGAAAGTACAGTGTCCTCCAAAGATGAAACACCTCTGACAATTGATATCGGGTTGTGTTTCTGTCAGGAAAAACTTACAGGCAAGAGGAATTACTGGAGATATAAGTTGTGATCGATGTGGAGCAGCGGAGGAGACGA
>JABAYD010038595.1:0-11391 GCA_014822095.1 Diplotaxis tenuifolia | reverse complement strand
CTTGTATTTTCTTATTGGATCTTACTTATTTTATTGACTATCCTTGATACTTCCCACGGCACATCAGTGGTGATCGCTGATGTGGACGCCACAGCCGGCTCTTCCCTAGCTAAATCGCTCTCACCATCCCATGTCGCCTTCATAAGATGCAATATCTCGGTCGAAGCTGACGAGGAAAACCTCGTGAACGTGACCATCGCACGTTACGGTCGGCTTGACGTGCTATTCAACATCGCAGGAGTTCTCGAAGACAAGAAGAAACACAAAAGCATATTAGACTTCAACGCTGAAGAGTTCGACCAAGTGATGCGTGTGAACGTGCGAGGCGCAGGGCTAGGCACGAAACACGCGGCACGTGCCATGATCAAAAGAGGGTTTAAAGGTTGCATAATCTCTACGGCTAGTGTGGCGGGCGTGATGGGTGGAATGGGCCCACATGCTTACACATGCGATCGTTGGACTGACCAGGAACGCATGTTGTGAGCTCGGCTAATAGCAAACAGAGGGAAATACAAAATATCTTCATTGATGATATATATGTACAAGGAGGATCAGTATTTATACTCAAATACATTAAGCTAACTTCTACTCTATACAAGTATTAGAGTATATTCTATATACAAACTATAGTATATGTAATAGTCCCCTCAAGATGGCAATATGATGTTAAGAAAACCCATCTTGGACATGAAACGATTGAACACTGCAGGATATAAAGCCTTAGTAAACGGATCAGCCAATTGATTTGCAGTGTGCACATGTAGAGTCTTCAACTGTCCTGCAACTAGCTTTTCACGAATAGAGTGACAATCACTTTCTATGTGCTTAGTTCGCTCGTGAAAAACATGGTTCTTAGCTATGTGCAGAGCAGCAGTGGTATCATAATATAAAACTGGCACAGACGGTTCTGCAACATGTAGATCAGTGACCATACGAGAAAGCCATAAAACCTCTTTAGATGTATACGCCATCGCCTTGTACTCAGCTTCTGCAGAAGAATGTGAAACCACATCTTGTTTCTTGGATTTCCAAGAGATTAAAGAGTTACCAAGGAAGATGCAGAAACCCGAGATTGAACGACGTGTGTCAGGACACTGAGACCAGTCTGAATCACAAAAAGCCTTGACTTGAAAGTCATCATAAACAAGATAGAAGAGTCCTTGAATGATGCTCCCTTTGAGGTAATGCAAGATCTTAAGAGCAGCTTTGAAGTGAGGTACACGAGGAGAAGCATAATACTGACACAATTTATGAACCGCAAAACATATATCAGGCCTTGTAATGGTAAGATAGATAAGTCTACCAATCATTCTTCTGTAAGATTCAGGGTTAGGAAGAACTTCACCATCATCCACTGCAAGTTTTACACTCGGATCCATATGCAATGAAGAAGGCTTACAATCAAGCATACCAGCATCAGTAAGAAGCTCAAGAACGTTTTTATGTTGGCAAACAGAGATGCCTGAGTTAGACCGAACAATCTCAATACCAAGAAAGAACTGAGGTTGACCGAGATCTCGAAGTTTGAAACATTGTTCCAACTGATGAATGAAAGAAGATATGGCCTCAGCATGATCACTAGCTATCAAAATATTGTCAACGTAGACAAGGACCATGAGAAACCATTTATCTGAATGAGACTAGAAGAGAGTATGATCACCATTGACCTTTTCAAATCCCATGTTCATTAATGTACCAGAGAAATTGAGGAACCATTGGCGTGAGGCTTGTTTCAAACCGTAGATGGACTTTTTAAGACGTAAAGCTGCATTTGGTGGAAGAGGTTTACCATGTCTCTCAGCCAAACCCGGAGGAATATCCATATATATCTCTTCAGAGAGATCCCCATTGAGGAAGGCATTTGAAATGTCTAATTTATGTAAAAACCATTTCTTCTTGGCAGCTATAGCTAACATGAGCTTGACGGTGACCATCTTCGCAACCTGGGAGAATGTATCATTGAAATCAACGCCTTCTTGTTGCGTATAGCCTTTAGCAACCAAACGGCTTTTGTTGCGATCAAAAGTCCCATCAGCATTGAGCTTAACCTTATGAAGCCACTTACAACCAATGGTCTCCTTCCCCTCAGGTAGAGAACAGAGATCCCAAGTATCAAGACGTTCCAAAGACACAAATTCATCATCCACAGAAGCACACCACTCCTTAGACTTCTTCACCTCATTGGAAGATTTGGGAGTAGTGATATTGACAGCAAAATTGATGAAAGCAAAATGAGCAGATGAAAGATTATCATAGGAAAGAAAAGAAGTGATAGGATAAAGAGAGTGAGAAGAATTGCACAAATAGTCTTGCAAGTGAGTAGGTCTTTTGCGAATGCGAGAGGATGTGATTGCAGAAGGAAAATCAACATCAGATGGTGAAGTGGCAGGGGCCGAGGATTCACCAGAGGATGAAGGTACATAAGGTACACTATCATCAGGCAATGCAAGACAAGGAAAGAAAGCTTTTGCTGTATCGGAAATGGAGGAACCAACAAAAGGAAAAATATTTTCATGAAAAAAGGACATGCCTAGAAATAGAAGTACTATTTTTTTCAAGATCAAGGACACGATACCGTTTGTAACCAGTAGGATAGCCTAAGAAGACACATGTTTTGGCTCTAGGTTCAAACTTAGTCCTACTCTGAGTGGAAGTACTCTTGTAACAAAGGCATCCAAAACACTTGAGACTAGTATAATCCAGCTTTCTACCCATAAGCATTTGAAATGGAGACTTATTGTGTAGGACATGAGTGGGGATTCGGTTTATGAGAAAAACTACAGTGGAAATGCATTCTCCCCAATACACTAGAGGTATATTTGACTGAAAAAGAAGAGACCTAGCCACGTTAAGGATGTGTTGGTGTTTTCTCTCTACAACAGAATTCTGTTGAGGGGTTTCAGGGCGAGGATGATAAGAAAGAATGCCTTTTTGGCGGTAAAGGGTTTTAAAGGATAACTCAGGAGCATTATCAGACCTAACAGCTTTAATCCTTTTATGAAATTGAGTTTCAATCATAGTTATAAAAGCAGGAAACACAGTCAACACATCAGATTTAGCTTTCAACATATAGATCCAAGTAGCACGGCTATGATCATCTACAATGGTTAAGAAATATCTATATCCATCATGAGTTGTAACAGAGAAAGGACCCCAAACATCAATGTGAAGCATATAAAAAACATTGTCACTAATGTGATTATCAGAAGGAAAAGATAGGCACTTTTGTTTAGCTTTAGGACATACATCACAATGAAATGAATCAAGGTTCTTTGTTTTATTCAATGATAAAGTTTCAGATAAAAAATCAATCTTAGCCTTAGAGGGATGACCCAACTGATTATGCCAAATATGGTGATCAACAACAGAGCAAACAACACTATTGTCTTTATTATGAAAAGCAGGAATTAAGGAACCTGAATCAAGTATGTATAGGTTGCAAACTTGTCTACCCTTGCCAATCATCAATTCCCGTGTAAGATCATGTATAAAGCAATCATTTGAAGTAAAACCAACCATTGAAGCAGTGTCCTTAGTCAAAGAACTAACACTCAACAAGTTAAAACAAAATCGAGGTATAAAAAGAACATCTTTGAGAGTTATATTATCACTAAGTTTGACTGAACCTATGCGAATAATGCTCACTGAGATTCCGGTGGGTAAAGTAACATAAGTGTTGGTCAAGGGTTCAAGGGAGGTGAAAAGAGACCTATTGTGGCTAACATGATGAGAGGCACCCGAATATATTACCCATGACTCACTTGAAACAATAGTATTTCTAGAAGAGAGAGCTGAAGGCATACCAATTAGTGAAAAAGTATAAAGTGGAAGGAACGTACCATTAGTTTTGCAAGCCTCTGGTACAACTGAAGGCGAAGGAAGAAGTCCATCTTTCGTGTATGTGCTACCTTGAGTGTGAAGTTGTGAGCTGAAGTACGCAATGAACTGTTGCATATGTTCTGGAGTGAGAGAAGGAGACCCTGGCGAAGCAACTACAGTAGGTTGAACAGTCTGAGTTGTAACAGCGTTTGCAGAGACAGAAGGATTCTGAGGCTGAGATTTCTTGGGATAGAATTTTCCTTTTGGTTTAAAGCCTGGTGGGAATCCATGAAGCTTGTAGCAGCGGTCAACAATGTGACCAAAACCTCCGTAATGAGTACAGACTGAACGGTTCTTGCCATTGGAGTTTGATGAGACTTGGAAAGTGGCTGTATCAACTTCAGTGTGGGCTGAATCTCTTGCAGAGCATTGACTGTCTTCTTGATAAAGGATGTTATACACTTCTGAGAGAGAGGGAAGTGTTTTCTTCATGATAATTTGACTACGGATGTGATCATAGGTATCGTTGAGTCCCATGAGAAAATCAATAACTCTGTTGTTTTTATGTTGAGCAAGAAGTCCTTCAACGGTGCGGGAGCATGAAGGCTATTGAGTTCTTCCCATAGAGACTGATTCTGCGTGTGATAAGAGGATAGAGTCATACTGCCTTGGCGAAGAGAATGGAGCTGATGACGAAGCTTGAAGAGGCGAGGGAGGTTTGATTTATGTAAACGAGTGTGTAAGTCCTTCCATATGTCAGCAGCTATCTTGAAGTAAAGAATGCTAGTGTAAATCTGCTTGGATATGCTATTAAGAAGCCAAGACTTGACCATACTGTTGCATCTACACCAGATCTTGTAGTATGGATCAGTTTCAATCGACATAGCAATGGATCCATCAATAAACCAATCTTATTCTTAGCCTCTAAGCCCGTAGTCATAGCCACTATTCGCTTTCCCATCCTGAGTGAATGTGAGTGGAAAAACGAATCAAAGAACCTGATCTGAGAAGACGATGAGCTGAAACGGATCGAGGAACAGGTCGAATTAACGAATCGAGAAAACGTTGATCAGAGATGAAAATTGATCGAGAAACGGTGGAAGAAGATAAATAACGGAAGCGATGGGATTAGGTGATGATGAATGAAGATCAGAGACAATCAATCGTTGATCAGAGACGAACGACGATGATCGGAGAAGAGGATAGGAGAATGAGCTAAGTTCAATCGCTCTGATACCATAATAGCAAACATAGGGAAATACAAAATATCTTCATTGATGATAAATGTGTACAAGGAGGAGTAATTATACTCAAATACATTAAGCTAACTTCTACTCTATACAAGTATAAGAGTATATTCTATATACAAACTATAGTATATGTAATATCGGCAAGTATGGGATTAGGGTTAACTGCATATTGCCGTTTGGAGTTGCCACGTCCATGCTCATTAACGCGTGGAGGAAGACGAGTAGATGTGGTTACATGGAAGATGGTGATGATGTGGAGGAGATGGAGGAGTTCGCGAGGAGTTTGGCTAATTTGTAAGGAGAGGCGTTGAGAGCAACGGATATAGCTGAAGCGGCGTTATATTTGGCAAGTGATGAGTCAAAGTATCTTAATGGACATAACCTTGTCGTTGACGGGGGTGTTACGACTGCGAGGAACTGTGTTGGTTTGTGATGATACATCTTTTCTTTTCTAATTGATCCGATGATTAACTAAAATTGGTATTTGGTAAATCTTTTTTTGTTCTCTTTTGTTTTCTTTGCGTTGTTGAAATTATTGCTGGTGAATGGTGATTTAATTTAGAGACAATTGAGTCAATATATCCAAATTGGTGAGAAATTAAGAAACAACCCGAAACAATAAAAAAAACTCTTATCCACTATAGATTTTTGTGTTTTTCTTTTCCATTTTACCCATGCTCTAAGTTTTATTTTGTTTCTCTTTCTTTTTCGGAATCAGATCTACCATTTATCTCCTTTTCTCCTTACTTTTTCAACTTTTCTCCTAAATCTTTTTTAAGTAAATTAACTTTTTTTTTAATTCTCCAAACATGTTCTCTTGGATTTCAATTCAAAATTTTCAGATTATGTAGTTCTTAATTATACTTATAAACTTGAAACAATGATCAAATTAAAGTTTGCGACTAAAAATACAGAGTTCTCGACATCTCACCAACCAATTTTAAAATGCATCTAACAAGTTAGATAGCAACTAACCAAATATGTACAAGCTATGATTAAGTTAGCATAGTAACATATTATGTAACATTTAAATACTACATATTGTATAAACAAAACTATTTGTAGGAAAAAATTAAACGTTAAGTTTCAATGTAAAATGTTATATTAATTGTCAGTGGTTAACTTGTTTATCAGAAAAATACTTATCATGTACCAAAACTTATAAACTCAATGTAACATGTTATTTACCATGTAACACATAAATTAGTCCACTAACCAATTTTTTAGTCTTCAACAAACTATGTATCAACTAACGCAAATTATTTATAAACATCTTATCTAGAAATTTAAAAATTACCAACATATTTTATAACAATTAAAGAAACATGTATCAACTAATAAAAAATATATTATGTAAAAATTTACAAGATATATCATACCAGATCTGTTTTGTAACATCTACCAAACAAATTTCAGTTATACAACACCATTTTGGTAAAAATTCTTCAAACATGTATCTGCTCACAAGGATTAACTAAACAATTAACCAAACATGTTAAATATTGACTAAATAGGGAATTAAGGTTGTCGTCAACAATTATGGGAAGAATCCGTTCATCAACACAGCCATGTGATTTTACAACCTTGAATCATGGACTAATAAGAAGAAACTGACAGAAGAACGCCATGGACTCTTAGAACCTTCAAATAATAGTAAACTTTGAAGAAATTGGTAAAAAAACTATTCTAGATAAATTCATCGACGAGATAGTATTCATAGAATTCATTCTTAAAATGAAATTAGTTTGTCAAAGAATTAGGAAAGATGAAAGAGAAAAATAACATTATTATTTAGGCATGCGATTTCGGTTTTTCGAAACCGAACCGAACCAAATTTTTGGTTATCGGTTATCCGGAATTTCGGAATCCATTTCCGGATAGAACCGAATTTAAATTCGGTTTGGTTCGGATACCGGTTATTTATAACATTTGATTTAATTCCAAAAAATCGAAATAATTTTTTTTTTAAAATGACGGTTAAATCGGTTATTTCGGGTATTATTTGTTCATCTCGGGTATCGGTTATCTACGGTTTACACGGTTATGGCTCTGTTTTCACCTGCCAAATCAATTAAACCAAGCAATCAACAAAAAAAAAAACAAAGAGCCTCAAAACCAACTTATACGCAAGTTTAAACATCCAAAAGAGATCACTCTCAAACATGAAAACACACAAAAAGACAACAATCTGAATCTATATCTCTTTTCTAAAGATCAAAGATCAGAGTTTGAAAAATATATAGATTCATGAAGTTCAAAAGGAAGTTGTCCAAAATAGAGAGATAGATAAGTTGGTTTTGAATCATCCTAGTTCCAAGCCACTCCAACCTACAAGAAGACATGTAATAACCGATTAGAGAGATAGACAAGAAACAATACAAATCAGAGAGAGCAACATATTACCTCTAATGATCGGATTCACCAGAAATTGTCAAAGACTCTACATAATATCAAACGCAGTTAGAACTTACGACTCTGGGCTTAAAAAAATATAAGGAAAATAGTTAAGACTTAAGATGATTACCTAATGATTCACGAAAATCCAGTTCTTTAAACATCTGAACCAAGCTTGAAACCTTCTCAGCCTGGATGTTGTTTCGAAGCCATTGTTGTAAGCAGACAATAGCTTCAATCATGTATGGAGTCAGACAGCTCCTTAAAGGATCTAAAATCCTACCACTCATACTGAACGCTGACTCGGAAGCAATAAAGGAGACTTGGATGGTAGCACATCCTTTGCTAGTTCAGACAAGACTGGAAACTTACAAGAGTTCTTCTTCCACAAAGATAACACATTGGTGTCTAATCCGAGATTGTTTGTTCTTCTTGGTATTGTTTTTTCCAGCAAGTAAATGTCGAGCTCACTACTGGATTCTTCATATGTTGCCTCTGAAACCATCTCTGAATACAAAGAATCTCTGCTCTCATAGTCCTCATCATCGTCGTCAGAAATATCAAACAGGTTTCCAACTTCACCTTCCCTAGAATCGATAATGTTGTTCTGGCTATCACCTTGCGATTGAGGGACAAGCTTGCTCACATACTCCTCATACAGAGATTTCATCAGTGCTCTTATTGAGGTTCTGAGATGAGCACTCTCCACACTATCCTTACCATAGAGCTTATCAAAACATATAGAAGCAAACTGCATCTTGTTTCCTGGATCGAACACACTCGCAATGATTATCAGTGGGTTCATATTGAAAAGTCCATCCTAGTACTTCTCAAACTTGTTTCTCATCTCTCTTGCTTGAATCTGTAGAACCCCATCCCTGCTATTGCTCAGTGCAATCAAGTTCCTCTCGATTATCACAATCTCATTGTAGCAAATGGTAGATGTGACTGTCTTGGATGCTGAGAACGCTAAGTTGCAACCAAAGAAGATTTTCAGAAACTTCACTAACCTCTGCACCTCTTCCCACCTTTCTGAATTAGGAGGTCCAACCCGTTTATGTCCATTCTCCTCTAGCTCCATAAAATAATCATTATGCAGCATGTCTTCGGCTTTGAGCTTCTCAAACGCAACCTTGAACTTCAAAGCTGCAAGCAGCATGAGATATGTGGAGTTCCAACGAGTTAAACAGTCCAAAGATAAGCTCCCTCTACTAACCTTTCATGTCAGCACCCTCAACTGAAACGACTGCAACCTTGTACCCGATGATCTCACATACTTCACCGCGTTTCTAATAGCCATGACACTCTCTTTGACCTCAGATAACCCATCCCTAACGATCAAGTTGAGAATATGTGCACAACAACGCATATGCATCAACGCCCCATCCTTAACTAATGCATTGGGGCCTATCCCCCTACAGGTTTCTGCAAACACTCGTAGAGCCTCATCGTTTGCCTTAGCATTGTCTACTGCCACCTTTATGATCCGTGATAGGCTTGAAACTGATGATCCGCTTCTGCATTTCCCAGTTCCTATCAATCCAATGAGCTGTGACGGCCATGTAGCTGTATGATGTCGTAGGATCCACCCAAATATATGTGGTAAGAGACACTCTATGTTTCTCATCAGTAAACAAATGCTTCAACTTAGCTTTCTCCAACATAAACATTTTAAAATGTCTTATATTACTGTTCTTCTGCAGTGAACTGTATACATCGGTAAGACATTGTGACATAACCTCCTAAACCCTTCAGACTCGACAAAAGAGAATGGCTCCTCATTCAGCACTATCATCTCGTTCACTAATCTCCTGAACAAAGCAGCATCATACGTCACGGTTGTCAAAACACCACTACTATCTCCATTTAACACCTGCTGTTTTCCAGATTCGTTGTAGACTTGGAACATCTTACATCAACCAACGTGATTCTTCATCGCACTTGTCCCACTCCTTTTAGAGTCACATCCAATCGCTTGGCCACAGTAACGGCAGTTGCTGATGCTTGGATCATCTTCTCTTTCAATGAAATGTTGCCAGACGTTTGCTCGGTGGGCTTGCTTTTTCTTTGCAACAAGAGGCAGATCAGTGCTTGACCTCTCCGAAGCAGGTCGTTTCTTTCCACCTCCTTGATCAACATTTGTTTCAAAATGTCTTCTCTAAAGAACTCATGGTTATCTTCACAAGCTGACATCTACAATCACAAGATAAACATTTTAGAAATTTATATCACACAGAACATAGATACAAGAGTAACAAAACTAACCAAACATCTAACTAAATCGATTTACACATAAACTCAGAGAGAAGAGAAGACATGAGAACTAACCTTGTCACCTTGTACTCGAGATGATATAAAGACGCAGAGAAGATGGTCTGGACTGAGAATCAAACAAAGCTCGATCAGAGATCGTGTTTGAGGAAGAGAGATTAGGAGAGGCGATTAGGTTACGCCGTTTACGATTTTAGATTTGTCGAAACTTAGGTTAGGTTAATTCTGTTATAGATTAGATATATATAGTTAGGTTAAATTTTTGGTTATCTATTCGGTTATAGGGAACCGAACCGAACCGATGTCAAAACAGATTTATTTTAAAAGCTTTGCCGATCGGTTCCTCTCCACGAACCGGACAATAACCGATCTTCCTAAGCGTTGGTTCGGTTCGGGGCAAAATCCCATGACTATTATTATTTGGTCAGAGATATGGAGAAGATATGAGAGAGAGAAGAAAGAAGTTTGGACATGGACATGGATAGGGGCAAGATTAGGGGCAAGGGCAGAGACATGTAATATTGGGGTTTAGAAATAGCAATAGTGTTTAGGGTATTTGCTTAAACATGGCATTTTCTAGGTATATGGAACTTAATTTCTCTTTAATTTAATTCGATATGTGAACATTGTATATGTCAACGATACCTTTCAGATTTTGTCGACAATCGTAAATGACATTAGTGCCTAAAATGAATCTATCTATTTATACAGTTGTGTTTATTCATTCCTGCTTCCACGTCATAAAGTTGAAGCCTCTCAGTGCGACACTTGGCCGTTTAAACAATGTGTTTCATTAATTGGAATGTCCATCAATTTTTTACTTGCAATTTTTCAAAAAACATTTCCAGTTCAAACACTTCGTTTATTCAAGACCGAAAGACCATTACAAATGATTATCAAAGCCCACTACATTGTTAAAATCCAACAAATATAAGGACGAGTGAACAAGTGTAGGCGTATGGAAGCTCTAAAGATGAGACGGAAATGATTCGTTTCCACAAAGCACTTTCATCGGTTTCTCGGTCACCTCCATCATGCCTTCGCAGTTCATCACTGAAAATCTGTTTGGCCACATCTGATTCTAGGCACCACAACCACCGTGCAAAGCTCCACTTGAAGTGATCTTCTTTACCCTTCTCTGAAATTGCTATCGAGATTGAGTGAACTTTCATCATTTCATCGAAAATGACTCACTTAGCTATAAACTTCAGATGATTTAGCAGCTAAGCTGCACTAACAATTAGTTATCAAACAAATCAATTCTTAAAATCAGACCAACTTTTCTTAATCCTATCTCCTAGGCCTAATAAGGAAACATAGATTTACGCACTTTCTAATAGAAAGAAATAAGAGCATATGCAACGGGGGTTGTTCACAATTCCTTAGCGCGTTAACCTAGAGTAATTTCAATAAAAAAACATTAAAAAGGCTGAGATCGGTAAGGAGCAGTCCGTAAATAAGGTGTTGAAGGACTGAGTCCTTAGTGGCGTGGCAACTAATTGGGTCATTTTCTTCTCCTCCTTCCTCCGTCAACTCCATCGTTAATTTATCGAAAACTTTGAACTCCCAACTTTGCTCAGTTTTTTCTCGCAGTTTTCTGAATCCATCTTCTTCCCTAATTTCCTTCGCCTCAGACCACGGATCGCGTGGTGGCAGA
>JABAYD010038592.1:0-12669 GCA_014822095.1 Diplotaxis tenuifolia | reverse complement strand
TAATTTTTATTGATATTTTTAAAATATAGTCTAATATATATATTATTTACATTATTTTTTTCATTATATATAGAAAGTAAGTTCAGGTAAATATATATATCGGGAAAACTCAACCAAACTTGATTTAAAAATAATAGTAAAACACAAACTAAAACTGATTGATAACAAGACTTGAATCTGAACCAAATTGAAATGTTTTGGATACCTAAAATATCCACCTCACAATTATATATTTAAATAATTTGATTATTTTTTAATTTCAGATATATAAATATTCAAAATATCAATTATCAAATGATTACAAGTAAATATCTAAAAATAATAAAAAATGTTCGGAATACTGAAAAATACATATTTTCATCTTATATTTAATTTGAATTTTTTTATGTAAATTTGAGTATTTGTTCTTACAATATTTATTTTATGTTTTATATTGCTTTATTTTGAGGATTAAGTATATATTTGGATTTTTGTTAAAAGACATAATTAAAATGGGTATTCGAACTCGAACTCGAACTGAACATGCATGATTTGTTAAAAGACATAATTAAAATGGGTATTCGAACTCGAACTCGAACTGAACATGCATGATCTGACCAAATCCAAACCAAATTTAAAACAAAACTTATAAATATTCGAATCAAACTTAAAATTTTTATTCTAAAATTTTGAAATCCGAAAAATTCATCTAAATTAGAACTGATATGTCAACATTTTTTCCTAATAAAAATTTATTCAACAAAATCTTTTAGTATAACATAAAATTAATAATCTAATTAGTTATTTCACTTTGCGCGTAAGCGAGGGTAATTACTTAGTATATATGTATTCATATATTGTCGGATTGGATCGGATATCCGATTTCTAAAATTTCAGTATTTATGATTTGTTTCGATTTTAACGGATATTGATTTTTAGTATTTGCTTTATTTCGAGAGTTTACGAATATTCGGATTTTTCGGATCGAATTAAAACAAATAGCAAATCGAATCAAATTTAACGGATAAAATGTCTGGCACTTGTTACTCGACGGTAATTTATTACGATCCTGACCATTGACCAAAAAAATTGTTGTGTGTTTAATTTTACACATTCTAATATTTTTTACGTGGGCCCTAATTCACGACACATTCATTCATCGCCTTTTTTAATATTCAAAAAGAATAGTTTTTTTGGGCACTAGAAATTATTAATAGCTAAAATTTAATCGTAAGTCATCAAAAAAGATATTATATAGTATATATACATTTGAAAATAACGTTATTGGATTGTCAAGTTAAAGTAGAAATATTTCCCTATTTCTGATTTTCTATTTATTCCCACGGACGTTTTGCTGTACTCATACATCTTAGAAGGTGACGTTTTGGACCATGTCAGAATATGAAAATAACGTAATAACTATCATACACCACATTTTGTTTTGGGGTCAGATACACAAAATAATTAAGTACGCTAAATTAATACACATTATAAATCATAAAATATTGTAAATCAAACTAACAAAACATTATTTTTCATTTGAAGCATGTTTCATCTTCTTAGGCATATAAATAAGATTATCAATACTATTACCAACCATAAAAGATTAAAATTTGAATTCCTTATATTATCTGGACTATAAGGAATTTTGATCTGAAAATTCCAGTATATATATATTTATAATATATTTTTTGATTCAATTTTTTAAAAAAACTTTTTTTGGTAAACAAAACAGGTATAAAAACATGAAAGTAGGGTGAAAACAATTAAAATAATTTAAAGGAGGGAAAAGAGCAATTCCACATTGGCAGCTAACTGTGGGCCCCCACACTTCTCGGAAGTTCCGTGACCGCGACTTGAGTGAAGTTCCTCTCATCTGAGCCGTTTAGTGTTTTGTCAATGAACGACTGAGATCAACCGGTCTGGTGCCAACTCAACACATTTTTAAAGTTTTACGGGATGACGCTTTCTGCCAGGTCAGATTGTTTTAAACAATTATGGAAACAATAAAACTGAAAATAATCTAACGGCTGAATGAGCATTTTGTTATTGAAAAAATGGGCACAGCCGTCGATCCATATTTAATGAGTTGAATTATATTTTAGACTGAGTTGGGCCCAACTTGCTTAATTTATAGGTTTATTGTTTAGCTTTTCTTCCTTAATTGTTTAAAGAAATCTAGAGACTATTATATCATTTGTTCAATTTTAGAAATATCCATCTATAACCATATATTTAATTATTTGATTTGCAGTTATGTCAATTTGACTAATTGATCCATCTAACCTATGAATAATGTATTGGTTTTTATCTTTCTCATCTTGGTTAATTTTTAATAGTTAAAATAAAATGATTTCTGTATAATTTATTTTATTGTTTGGCTTAACTATAAAATTCTAAAAATTTAAAGGTAAAAGACTTAAAGGTGTTAATTATTTGTTGATAAAAAAGTGTTAATAGTTTATTAAAGCTTTATTACATGGAGGAAGAGGAACCCAAAAAAATACATAAAAAGATTTCTTAAAAAATAAAACAGTTATTAGAAAGGTAAATAATAAATATTTATTTACTGCAGTTCCAATGAAATATTTAGTTACTGCCACCAATAAAAAAAACTAGTAGCCATTTGATAAAGGACAGCAAATGGAAAAGAGAGGGTGAGAAGTGGAACCTTTTTTTTTTTTTGTGCACAAAGAAGTGGAACCTGATATGATTAATTTTACCGGTTGAATTGGTGTGAATTGGTGGTCACAAAGATTCCATTCTGAGCGTCTGATTGCCTTTACCAAGGTCTTTTGGCACCGGTAGTAGCCGGTGATACATCTTCTCGAGACACATTTTGGATTAAAATAATATCATCTTTGTGCGTGTATATGTCAGTGTTTTGTTTTCTTTATCACACGAGTCATCGCGATTAGTGGACAACAGTACACTACCCCAGGAGCCTTTTTTATAAATATATTTTTGAATAATATATTTATTTGGAATTAAATATTATTATCTTCTTGTTCGAGACTCTCAATATCTTTATAGTTTCTTTTCATTTCTTTTAATTCTCGACACAATAAAGTCAATAAAAAATTGGTAGCGATAACATACACGGAAGTGTGCGATGTCAAACTTTGACACGTGGCATTTAGTGTCTAAATTTTTGTAACAGTGCTAATAATTTTTTTTTTCACATGAACCCGGAAATAGTATTATTAAAAATATAGAATTTGAAGTATATATGTTAACAAATAACAACAATATAAACGTTAATATAGTAATATTTTTTTGGTGGGGACCCCCTAAGATGCTGACTACTAAAATAATAAAAGAATACGTTTTTGCTAATAATAAAAGAGGAAATATCGGTTATTGATGTCAGATCTCAATAATGGAGGGCCAAGATGTAGTCACGCTGTTATAAAGCAATTTTAGACCGTTGGATGGATCCACACCGACGGTGGAGATTAAGAAAAGGCAATACGGCAGGAGATATGAGCCGTGGATTTATTCGGGTCGCTACTGCTTTTATTATGAGGAGCACAAATAAAGGAGATAATGGGAAGCAAGTAGAGAGAGATAGAAGAAAGAAAGAGAGAGAGAGAGAGAAAGAAAAAGGAAGATGGATAGAAATAGGGAAGCTAGAAGAGTACCCATGGCGGCTGCCGGAAATGGCTTGTCACGACGGAGACATAGAGCCGGTAGCTTCAGAGATTCTCCAGGTTCTTGTTTTCATTTTCTTCTTCAGATCTGACACAAACGGTTTGGTTCTAATGTTTCGTTTTTGCTTACAGAGGAGGATGGTCCGGTGGAGTTACCGGAGGCGGCGAGGCTGAGAGATCGAGGAGGGAGTTCGAAGAAGGAACGAGATCGGGAACGTGATAGAGACCGTGAGAGGGAAAGAGAACGGGATAACAGAGAGCGAGATCGGTTACATAGCCGGAGCAAAAGACGGAGAGGAGAACGGTTAGTGATGGTTCGTGGTAATTTAGACGACGGCGGTGACGACAGCTCGGAAGAGAGTGTTAACGACGATGAAGAATATGACGACGGCGGTGGAGGAGGCGGGGGACCACCGTCTTCCTTAAAGATGCTTCCTCCGTCGAGCAATATCTCCCCCGCTTCATTTTCATCATCTCTTTCAAATCACCACCATCATAACCACCACAGCCACACCCACCAGAGGAAAAACTTTCCTCCAACGTCGAAAGTTTTCAGATCGCCTCCTACTCCGGCGCCGGCGACGCCTCTCGTCTCGTCGTGGAAGGCTGCGGATGAGATGATCGGCGTCGCAGTTCCTAGAAAAGCTCGGTCAGGTTAGAGAGGTGAATATATATTTTAGCAGATCGAATCTCGTTTCATTTGTTAATCTAATTATTTTTTTTTTGGGTTACAGCTTGTACAAAGAGACCGCATGAATCATGGGCGTCAAGTGCTAGCGGCGGTGGTGTGTTTGCTTCCGGAGAGCAAAACCACCGCCAAGTATCTCCGGCTAGAGCTAGTTTAGCGTCTCCGTCTCCTCCTGCTCCTACGTCTCCATCTTCATCTAACGTTTCTGCACGGAAAAAGATGGTTCGTCTCTCACGACTCTCTCTCTCAATCTCTCAATCTCTTTTTTTTTTTTATTAAATAAGTTTTGTTCTGATTTGAAGCCGTCGGGGACGAAACAAAAGCCTCTCCCGCCGAAGTCATCCTCCGGCAAGGTATCATCATCATCACCGGTGGCTGTTCAAGACGAGATCGAGATAGAGATTGCAGAGGTTCTGTACGGAATGATGCGGTTGCCTCTAGCCACGTCAAAAAAAGAATCCACCGGTGAGGAAGGTGCGAAAACAGCGGTGGACGTCAAATCCAGAGTATCTTCACCGATCTCGAATTCTCAAACTGTTCTTCAGTCTTCTACCATCACACTTGCCGCAAATTCAAGCTCGTCTAACGTTTCCGCCATTGGTAAGTCTTTTTTAATTCACAACGATCTTTTGATGATTTATCATTTTTGCTCATTTTTATTTTATTTTCTCTCAGTTCCTAAAAGGAAGAAGCCGAGGATTGTCAAGTACGACGACGAGAACAGTACTACTTTACCGTCACGCGCCGTTAAATCCGAAGCAGAAGCTCCGTCGAAAAGTCAAGTTCCTTCCCATGATCAGCTGAAGAGATCGGGATCCGGCGAAGAAAACAGCGCGGTGTTGGATTCGACAAATCCACACCCTAGAGAAAGCCACGTGGCGTTAAATTCGAGATCAGCGGAGAAGAAAGAAAATAATCCGCCGAAAGAGGAAACGGTATCGCCAAAAGTGGAAACTTCTCCAGCATTTAGATCCGATGGTGATGGGGCTATTAAAACGTAAGTATAAAATCTTTACGATTTTGTTTCCGATTTTTTCTCCTAAATTCTGGTGCTCAGAGGAGTCTCCGTTTAATCATGCAGAAGTTCGCCGGAAAAAGAGAAGAAGTTTGAGATAGATCTGATGGTAAGTTTCTATTTTCTTTTTTATTTTTCAACACCCAATTTTCAATTTTATATTTGTTTTAATTCTAAGATTTTTTTCCACCTTTTTATACTTTCTCTTTTGTTTTTTTTCTTTATTTTAAGATTTTTTATTTTCAAGAAATAATTATCTGAAAACATGTTTTTAAAATAATATTTAATTTATTATTTTAAATCGGTGTAGGCGCCACCGCCGGTTAGATCAACATCGGAGAGAGGTGGTGAGATGGAATGTGTGGCAGCAGAAGCAAACCATAAAGTCACGGAAGTGGAAACGGTGAGTGGGACCTACTTTTGTTTGGTTAATTTGTCATAATTGCCGATACCTATCATTACTTTTCTATTTCTTTTACTTTTGGCCCTCTTTTCTTATCTTGTTCCCTTTTGCCCACTTCCCTTTTTTTTAACGATCTCAATACATGATCAAGCAGGAAGCAAAGCCTCTGCTGAAGGAGGATGGAGGTGATGCGGAGATTATCGAGTCTGAGGAGAAGAAGAGACCTAAAACGGTGGCTGAAACCGAACCTCATAAGTCGGAGAAGAGTTGTGAACTTAAGCTCGACTTGGATAAATCTGATCATGTTGGTGTGGTAAACAAACTTCATGTTCAGAAACAGCCACCACCACCGCAACAACAGCAACTATCTGTTCCAGACAAAACAGGTAAACAATCCTTATTTATGTTTCTTGAGTTTCTTACTCATGCCTAAGTTTCGTTTTCTTAAATTCATTCTTTTCCTGAATTTTCCAGCTCAAGCAACCCATATGCCTCTGCATATGTCAATGCCTGGCTGGCCTGGAGGTCTTCCTACAATGGGGTATGCATTTAGTAATTTTACTTGGTAACGCCTCTTTTTACTTTCTTGAACTAATAGAAAACTCTGTGTTTATCAAATAGGTACATGCCACCTACGCACGGTGTTGTGCCTACGGATACTAGCTCCTTACCGTCGGCAGCAATGCAGGTCATTTTGATAGCTTTCTGATGCATTAGAAGAATCTTTTCTACATTTCAATACTAATTTAAATTTTTTGGTCTCTTTCAGCCTCCTCCTCATTTGCTTTTTAATCAACCGAGGCCTAAGAGATGTGCAACACACTGCTATATTGCTCGTAATATTCAATCCCATCAGCAATTTACGAAGATGAATCCGTTCTGGCCCGCAGCAGCTGGCTCAGCTCCATTGTATGGGAACAAGGCCTGCAATCTCAGTCTCATGCCTCCCACAGAACTGCAGGGGACTGTTTTAGGAAGAAGTTCCAATCCTGTTTCAGATGTAAACTCTCAATCTACACCCAAAAGCTCAGATACAGCTCAGAGAAATCAAATGTTGCTCCAACAAGCTCTGCCTCCAGGAGCAGCTAATAACATGATGGTTAGTTTTTCTTTCTCGTCCATCTAAGCATATGCTTTTCATCCCAAGTTTTGACCGTCCTTGTAAGCTTATTGTTATTTTCCTCATTTTTTTATTTCTTTTCTTGTAGCATGGCCCGACATTCATTATCCCCGTGGGCCAACAGCCTCATGCAGCTACTGCATCTGCAAGACCTCCTAATAGTTCCAATACAGCTTCTTCTGGTGCGACTGCTACTGCGAACTCCATGAATGGCTCTGCATCCGCTACTCCAGCTGGTGCCCCAACAATGACCTTCAGTTATCCAGGCATGCCAGGCAACGAAACGCAGTACCTGGCTATTTTGCAGAATAATGGCTATCCATTTCCTGTCCCAGCACATGTTGGTGCACCACCTGGTTATAGAGGAGCTCCTGGACAGCCTATGCCATTTTTTAATGGTTCGTTCTACTCCTCTCAAATGATCCAGCCTCCGTTTTCTCAGCCACAGAAACAGCAACAGCAAGCTGGTCAAATGCCCCAGAGCCATTCTCCAAGCAACCAGAATGGAAGTGTTTCCACCAGTTCCTCTCCTGCACAAAAGCATCTGCAGAGCCAGCAGCTGAGGCCACCGATGAATCATGGGAATTCCCAAGGCTTTCCAACTCACAAAGTCCAGTCTCAGCCATTGAGTTTTCAGCAGAGGCAGCAACCTAGAGAAAATGCAACTCAACATAGCGAGACTGTTGGAGAAGATAGCCCATCAACTGCTGATAGCCGGTCTTCTCGTTCCGGTATTGCCTATGGTCAGAACTATGGTATGCAGATGCAGCCAACGAACTTGGGTTTAATGAGTTCAGCAGCCCCAGGAGGTGGAGTGGTCGTATCTTCGAGCAAACATGGTGAAAAGAAATCACAGCAGCAAGGTTCAAAGGCTGGTATGGAATCGTTTCAATCCCAGGGTTATGCTATGACCTTTGCGACATTCAATGGGGCTAGTAGTACAGGTGGTCCTTCCCTGAACATGTCATCAATTCCTCAGAATCACCCTATGTTCCAAAGCATGCCGGAAGCAGCAAGGCAAGGTTACCAAATGATGGCAGCGAATGTTGCCGCAGCTCAAGCAGCCCAACAGAAAATGAACTACAGTGCTGCTTCAGATGATGGAAAATCTGGGTCTAATGCTAATGCTAATACGATGGAAGAACAAAGGAAGACAGGAGGATCAACAGGGAAAACGAGTGGTGGGCAGTCTATTGCTTTCTCTAACAAACACGACTTGTCTGATGCATCTGTCTCTGCTGTACCAAGTGGTAGCATCGTTGATACATCCCGGTTGCTCAACCTTGGTTCTGCTCTGCCACAGAGTTCCAGTGCTATACCGACTTCTCATCAACAGCAAGTTATGCAACATCAGCAACAGCTTTTGCAACAACAACAGCAGCAGCATATGCAACGGAATCAATCGCAGCAACCCTATCCCACCATGTATCTCCAGAAGCAGCAAAGGTACGCAACTTCAGTGGCTGCATCTGCTGCTAGAACCAAAGGGTCAGTGGCGAATAATGGAAGTGGTTTCCCTGATCACAGTATCACTGTATCGCCCGCTGGAGCTGCTAAGTTTCCAAATGCCAGCTCAGGCTTTCCTCAGAACCTTGTCCAGTCAAGTAGTAATCAGGTGCAGTCAACTCAGTGGAAAAACAATTCACCAAGGACAACAAACACTGCTCAAGCTCAGTCTCCTTCCATACTGTCCCCATCATCTTCTGCTGTTGCCGCTGCATCGTCCCTAAGAAACGTCTCTCATAAACAGCAAAACCGTCCTCAGCAATCGCAGATATCTTTTGCAGCAAACTCGAAACCTAATACTTCTGGTTCACCGATGCAGCAGATGCAAGGAGGTGCCAGCAACCGAGCTCCGTCTCCACCAATGTTAGTTGGATCACCTTCTACATCTTCGGTCTCCAAAAACGCCGGCGGAAGTCCAAGAACAACTGCTTCCGCTTCATCAGCGGTGAACAAAGCTGGACAAGCTTCCTCCACTACTCACTCATCATCTCAGCCGTCCAAGAACTTACAGTCTGCTGCATCCGTGGGGTCATCTACTGGTGGAAGGAACACTGGTCCTTCTGTTCTCGGGAACCCCAACACGAGCTCTGGATCCAAGTCCCAACAACAACAGCAGCAACAGTTGTCATCAAAGCATGGGTTGCAGCAGCAAGCTCAGCTCTTCTTTTCGAATCCTTACATGCAATCTCAACATCAACAGCAGCAGATCACAATATCTCCTTCCGGTGGCTATTACATTCAAAGACATCAGCAACAGCCAGGCTCCACAGCTGCTGCTGCTGGCACCACGTGTACTCCTGTCACCCTATCTGCCTGCACAACAGGAGCCGTAACTGCCACTTCAGATCCAGCTAAAGCCATCGCAGCTGCAGCAGCAGCAGCGAATAATGTGAAAGGAGGTGGTGGTATGGGGAAGACGCAGCAACATCAGCTGGGGCCGCCAGGGTTCACGTATGTACACGCGGTTCCCTCTCCGGTTCAGGTTAAACCCGTAGATCAGAAGCAGCAAGGGGGTGACTGAAAGAACCCCTAAACCACATTTTTAAACTTTAAAAAGCAAAAAAAAAAAAAGACAGTGAGTGGTTGGGAAAGTTCCGGTTTATAGCTTGTGCTGGCGAGACGAAAGACTTTTAAAGTCGGAAGAAAGGAGTCGGGACTAGCCACTCGCAAGTGATGACAATTTTTTTGGGAGGTGCTTTAAAGCATTTGTGTACAATTAGTGTTTATATTATTCTGACAGGTTCGTTTCCACAAACCAAAAAAAAAAAAGCAAAACCACTGAAGTTCTAATTTTCACAAAAAAAAAATTATTCATTTTCTTGAGAAGCTTTGAGTGCTTTTGGTGGTGGTGAGAATTTATCTTTAAGGAAAAATAGCAAAGTGCTAGCGTATGTATAGTAGTGATAAGTTCTGGTCGGATCATCAGTTAGTGGACTATGTAGTTAGGATCTGTTTATTGGAATTTATAAGAATGTAACAGTATGATGAATTTGTGATTCGTGTCGGTCAGAGTCGGATGCAGTGGAAAAATGTAATTTACTAAATAAACGTGTGAAATGATGTAAGGAAGCCAAGGGCCCAAAGCGTGCAAACTTTCTTAAAAAACGTACAACCTTTGCCAAATTTGCACCTCCACATTTTTTTACCACCTCCCTTTTTCTTTCAGTTTTTCTCTGTTGTTCGTTCTTTTTATGCAGATATGTTTTTCTGTCGGTTACTTAAAGTTTTAAACAAAACGTAATGCGTGAATGGAAATCTACAACTCGTAATGACGATTTGGAGTTTTGAGGAAAGAAGCATGCGAGTAAACCAACGCAACAATACATGGACTTATTCTCTTACTGTGTTGTGTGTGTGTGTGTTTACCGATAATCTATTGCTGGTTGTGTGACTTGTGTATCAGTGCCTTCACAAACTTTTGATTTAAAGACATGTAAAAGTACCCCAAAAACAATGTTTAAGAAATTTACTAAACAGTAACCAGACGTTTTATAGAACAATAATGTTTAAGTGGACACTAAGCACCGTCTAGATCGATTTTTTTCAAAAGATTGTTTTGCTTATAACCGATTTATCTTTTAAAAAAAACAACCGTTTTACCATATAGTAAGTGTTTATATGCTGACTACACCAATTTTTAAAACACTTAAAAAAACTATTTTCTGCGATGTTTATAAATTAAAAACTTATAATAGATTAGTAGAAAATTACATAATATCAGTTCCTAAAAAATAGATTTATATAGTATATTTATACATACTTATTTTTAAGCGAGCACCATGCACGCTGAATCTTAGGCAGTTGTGGCCTACATCAAGTAACTAGATGCTGACTAAACCAATTTATAAAGCATTTAAAAAAACTATCGTCTATTCAATATGTGGATTTGGATTTCATAATAAGTTAATGAATAAATGATAATAATATCATTTCCTACAAAGTAGTTTTGTATACTTTATGTATATAGACTTATTTCTGAGCTAATGTATGAATATATAAAGGATGTCTTTTTCTAATAAGTACTCCCTCTGTTTCAAAAAGATTAACATTCTAGAAAAAATATTTGTTTCAAAAAGATGTAGTTTTTACATTTTCAATGTACAATTGAATGAAAAATTGTAGATTCCAAAAAAGTTAATTGTGTTTCTTAGAATTCTATTGGTAAACAAATATAGGGAATTGTTATTTACAATAAATGATGCATTGGTAATTAAATTTTTATGTTTTTTCTTAATATGTGTAAAAAAACTAAAACATTTAACTTTTTGAAACAGAGGGAGTAATAAGCAATATGTCTAACTGTCTATATCATTTTCTAATAAGCAAAAGTCTAAGACTACCAATCATTACCTTTTCTTTTCTTAACCATCACAAAAATTGGATTATATGCTCTTAAATTCTCCTATTGTCAAACTTTATAGCTTGTGTTTCTCCTTTATTTTCTTTTCCTTTTCTTTTGATCTTTGCTGTTTTCTCTTATGATTTGTTTCGTCTCAATTCCATAGCAAAGAGCCACACAATCCCAAGTGTAGGTCCCTTAGCTAATAATTAAAACATATGGGGTTCAACTTCGAAATCTTGAAAGTAAAAGGGACCCATCTGGCAAAATCCAAACTAGCCAGTGGTCCATTATTAAACTTTTGTGGGCTCAGACGTAACTAATATTTGTCTCGTGGTTTTGTGGCCCACTTATAGTATACCGGATACACATATATTATCTTATCACAAAATATCTCGCATTAACAAATATCAACAAATTGTTTTTTTTTTTGTTGAAAATTATCAACAAATTGTTACTAACAATTCCTTTCTCCAATCGGACGAGATAATATTATTGTCTTTTCTGCCACCACACCGAAGAAAAAAAAACAATTATTTTATTTTCTTTAAGTTCTGATTAGTAAGTGCCGACAGAAAAGAAGAAGTTCTGATTAGCGTTTGTTTCCTCGGTGGCAGATTACAATTATACTATAAGGATTTTAGGTGGTGGGTTGAAGTTCTAACCTTTTTTATACTGAAAATATATATTTTTTTTTGTGTGAATAAGAACATGCAAGGAGAAAGCACGATTCTCACACGTATAATCCTCAATCTCCAAGGTTTGTTACAATTACAATTAAATTACAACTGCTTCACAGTTTGCAACTTTAATTTTATCAGCTTATGCACTGTTTCTACTACGATTCTTCTCTCTAGAGACTCCTCATATCTCTGTAAGTAGACCATTATCAACCAGTTCTTTAATTTAGTTATATACATAACCATACATTAACTGATCAGCTGCTACCTCATTAGATAGAATAAGATTGACTATACATGCTTCAATGAACTATAGCTCAGTTTTGTCATGTTTTACGTTGACGATGTGTGAAGGAGCATGAGGAAGAATCTCAAGACGTTTCCTTTGATGTTGTGCTCTTTGACAGTGAGTTCATGGACCAGAGAAACTAACCCGGATACATGGATAAGTGTCAAGTCCAGTTTTTGAAATAAAACAATATGGAGGGAGCTCTCTTAGAGCTAGCTGTCTCAGTACCTCGCAGAATTTCCACTAATAAATGAATATGTGGCAATATACTAATACTAGTGCATGACCAAGCATTATCTACTTAATAGAGGCCGGATAATGAACAAGGACTACATCCTCAAGCCACGATGGAATCCATTCACATGCTCGGTGCACATTGTAAACATGATTTTACATGAACCCTAAGATCTTTAACATCTAGGCTAATCAAGGAAGATCATTTCATGAACTTTAAATTGTAGTTAATCCACTACAAGAAAACGCAAGATTAACGAGGGCAC
>JABAYD010038591.1:0-17451 GCA_014822095.1 Diplotaxis tenuifolia | reverse complement strand
ATATATGTACAAATAATTTTCAGAAATAAAGTAATATGAATATTAGGAAACTCAAAAACAAATAATAATAATAATTGTACTTTGGATCGTAGTAATCTTTAATTTAATTAAATAAGCCCATTAAATTTGTGAGCTATCCATATTTCCAATCACAATTTAAAAAAAATATCTTTTTGTACTTGGCTTTAATAGAACAGATGATATGATGTTATATGCTGTTGATCGTGGTGGGATGCATGTGCAAAATAAAACAAAAAAAGTTTTCTTTAAAAACTGCCATATGAGTGAAACAGGAATAAACAATGATATTAAACATATGAGTGTTTGATTTTAGCTGGTGATCATCACATATACTTTGCGAAAAATGATTGAAAACCTTGTAAAAAGCCGTAACGGACAAATAATAAAGAAAGGGAAAATCGGGGAGAATAATAGATATGCGTCTGACGTCAGCCTAGGAGTGGGTCCGTTCCGTTGCGCTCTACAAAAGAACGGAAGTCTCTTAATGGGCCCGACATACTAAATTATGGACCATACGATCGCTCTACCTCCTTTATTACTATTAATATGAACCGTACGATCTCGACACGAAGCCATCTCTCTCTGTCTTAGTCTCTGAGAGATTCTCTGCAACTTCCGATTCCTTCCCCTCTCTCTTTCTCTCCCTCGGATCACAAACTTTATCGGTTTCCGTTAATGGAAGACTGTGCTTCGTGGTGGTGCTGATTTTGCTTCCACATCACGTTGTTGTTCCCTTTAGCTTTTCTTATTTTGTTTAGTTCTTCTCCCCGAAGATATCATCAGCAAGCAACGAAATCGTGTAAACTTGGTTTGATTTATCGATTCATGAGCTGGTATGTTCCCTTTTCTCTTTCTTTATTTCCCGGGAAAAAAGGAGACCAACATGTATTTGAATGTTTGCTTCGAAGATCATTGCTTTCGATACATTTTGAGTTTAATTGAATTAGTCGTCTGTCGTATACACATTGTGGTTGGGTGTTAATGTGACAATGTCTACAAGAATATTTGATTAGTGGAGAGATAAAACTCAAATTGTGTGTGTGTGTGTGTGTGTTTTTTTTTTTTTTAAATTATTTGCTGTAGATGCAAAATGGGTAAAAGAACCCATCTCAGAGGCCAAAACACCTCAGAGATTCCGGTTAAGTCAAAACATTGTAGCCATACCAGAAAGGAAGATGAGAGTTTGGAGCACAATACTGATGAGCTGGTGAAATACATGTCCAAGTTACCAAGTTATCTCCAAGGAGATAATGAAAGGCAAAGCAATGATGTTTTGAATGTTGGAGTCTTGGATTGGTCTCGTCTTGAGAAATGGAAGCAGCAGGGTCGAGCAAGTGTAAGATCATCAGGCCAGCGTGAGAGAAAACTAGTGTCTACTACTACTTTAGGAAGTGTGGTTCCCAAGGGCTCCTCTCATCAATATCGATATCAGTGTCATAGGTGTAGGATTGATGACCAAGTGCATGCTTCTTCTCTTCTCGGTAAAGTTAAAGCTTCTCGGGCTCTTCAACATTCTTCTCACCCAGTTACTTGCACCTTGGATCCTGAGTTTTCTGCTTCTAGGGATTCATCATTATATAAGCAGGAAACAGCAACTTGCAGCTTTCATAATAATAAGTCCTCTCCTAAGGGCAGAAGACCCACTACAGAGATGGGTAACTCCGGGGGATCTCTAGGCGCAAAGAAGTCTGAGAAGAGAGCAGGGGAGATACATGCTCCAGAAGCCAGAGAAAGAGGGAATCAGTGTGCTAATAATAAGTTAGATGGAGAGGAGAATCATCACACTGTTCTCCTGCGATCAACAAAAGAGTTTTCTGGTGAACCCTCCCATAAGTCTTCACTGGATGATAACGTGAAAGTAACAAGGGAGGTTAGCTCTTTCGGACTGAGGTCTCAAGTTCCTCGTTCCTCTCCACTCTCTTTCGACTTGGAGAGAGATTCTGAAGATGTGAGGTTGCCTCTTGGTGTTGATCTTTCTGGTCAAAAGGAATGTTTTGGTGGGAAAACAAGGCATTCAAAGACAGCTTCGAGGATACTTGATCAAGAAAAGAAGAGACATACTTCACCAAGCAAGCGGTTTAGTTTTAGCTTTGGCCAAGCTTTGACTTCTTCTTCTTCCTCTGATGATACCACCAACAAATCTGACTCTATGCGATGTGATGGTTCAGCTTTTCCACCTCAGTCAAGTAACCCTGAGGAGAAGCACTGTGGATCATCTCGAGTCAGCCCTCTAAGAAGGCTTCTCGACCACCCTTTACTGAAATCCAAAGGCTCTGAGAACGTTCTTTCATCAAAAGAGAGATCAACTTCTTCCAATCCAAAGCCAACCAACATGGATGAAAAGAAGAAGCAGGATGCATCGAGAATCAGAGCTCTTTTTCAGCTAACCACTAGGAACGGCATCCCTCTATTTCAGTTTGTGGTCGATGATGATGACAACCTCAACTACAGTAGGAGAATTCTCGGGGCTACAATGAAAAACTCGGTGGTTTCATCGTACAAAGATGATTCTGTTCAGCACTGCACATTCTACTCTGTTGATCAAGTCAAAAAGAAAAGAAGAGGAAGGTGGCTGATACATGGACACAAAGAGAAACAACAACAACAAGGCGGGTTCGTCTACACTGTGATCGGTCAAATGCGGTTATGCAACTCAGATATAACAGAGAAGACATCCGAAAACGTATCTTCTATCATCAGAGAAGCAGTTCTCGTTGATGAAACAGAGCAGCAAGTAGTAAAAGGGAGTAAAGAGGTTGCAGCTGTAGTGATCAAGAAGAAGAAACCTGCCAAGGAGAACATGAACTCCCTCGGGGAAACCATTGTGATTATTCCAGGAGGAGTTCACAGTTTCCCGGAGGAAGGAGCCCCGACACCATTGGTCAGCCGGTGGAGATCGGGAGGGTTATGCGACTGCGGTGGCTGGGATGTGGGGTGTAAACTCCATGTCCTCCTCTCCAACAAAACAACACTCCTCCACGACTTGGATCATCAGAGCTTCAAACTTTTCGCTGAGGTAAAGTAATCATAAGTCTTTTAAGAGTTTCCTACACCCAAAATTGAAAAAGTACTCGGGGTGGTTCTTGCGATGCAGGAAGAAAGTGATCAAGACTCGGGGGGTCCAGTTCTGGAGATGACAGAGGTGAAGACAGGGATGTATAGGGTGGAGTTTGATTCGTTTCTGTCTCATTTACAAGCGTTTTTTGTGTGCTTGACGGTTATAAAGTGTGCCTCCGAGGAAGAAACGGTGTCTAATAAGAGCATCGGGAAATCTTCCTCTTCCTCCCCGTTTGCTCCGCCTCTCTCTCCCGTTGGTAGAGTCTAAAACCTCACACAGAGAGAGAGAGAGAGAGAGAGGGAGAGTATCATCTAATGATCGGTCTTCTGTCTTTCTTTCTTTCTAAACTCTTTTCTTTTTTGTTGTGAATATATAGATATATAGTATACACGCCTATTTCAAAGTCACCATGAGCTACATGCAGTCTCTTACGTTTGAAATATAGTTCCATATATATTCTATCTTTTTGCAATAATTAACCAGTTTACCCAAGTAAAGATTTGAACCTCCAAACAAACAGTTAAGAGACGACCGTACGTACTGACAATGCCTGAAAGGATCATCTCCAATTACGTACCAAACGCTCAGATTAAAAAAAAAAAACAAGTCTCCCAGATTTAGGTTCCCTTCTTGAAAAAAAAAATATATTCCAATCCCACCAATCAATCAAAACTAACTGAAGAAGCAAGAGAAGATCCCACAGCTGGATCCTACTTACTAGTAAGACAAATCAACGTTGTTACTCGTCGGCGACTCATCATAGATCGTTGGATCACGTGTGCATTGTGGAAGATTCGACGGTGGAGGTCGCAAGCTTGTCTCCTGAGTTGGTCCGTTTTGTACTATGAAAACCATTATAATTCCGTATGGTAAATGTGCATCCATGTGACAATGAAACATCCATGCACCTACACAAAATACATATAACATCAGAATTCAAACTAATATATTATATTTTTTTTGGGGGAAAAAAAAAGTTTTCTTAATACCAGGATTATTGGCGATAAATCTTAAAACAACCCATCCACCTGGTGGTACACCGACAGTATTGTGCATTTGCGGGTTAACTAGATTTAGCTTTCTTGCATCGTGGATCGGATCATAGTTACCAAATCCATAACCCAACACGTAAAAGTTGAAGCCGTGAAGGTGCATGGGATGACTCTCTGCGCTGATTATCCCTGTGTTCTGCACAATTATCTCGACCGTAGAATTATATTTAAGTGTCTTGACGCTACTTCTTCTCTCCGGAAACATCATTTTGTATTCAGAATCAGTGCGGACTCTAAAATTAGCGTAGTCAAATTTCGTGGGAGGTTGGTCGGGGAAGTCATCGGTGTATACTCCACTAATGTTATAGAAATGAGCTTCTTGGAGTGAAATCGTTCTTGGGATCACAAAACTACGGTTGTTGAGAGAACCAGAGCGTACACCTGACCAAACGGACCAATACACTTGGTTCCCGAAGGGCATGGGTTTAAGCCAAGCCCCATGGTTACGAACATTTTCTCGTCCACGTGGCGAGGCACTGGCGTCCAGTAGGGTCCACCCACGAGGCTAGTGATGTTCGATGAGAATCTATGAGCTGTGGATATTGCATTCATCCCTGACGGCATCATTAACGAGCTTGATGGGGGTGATGCTGTCGACTTGGCACCCTTGTAGACGATTAGGCCTCTAATAGGCTTGCTAGGGGGTACTGGTACTAATGAGTTGGCACTAGTGTAAGGGCTTATCGCCATGTAGTACCTTCCGTTGGGCTGGTCAGCCGTGAGAAGTGCGTCCACGGTTTGTCCCGGTGTCAATATCATCACATCGCTAACGTAAGGTGTCGTGTAGACAGCATCTACAGAGACGACTGTCACGTTGTGACTGACTATTTTGAAGAAGAGGTGAGTGTTGAGGGCTGCGTTTATAATCCTTAGCAAGTATGTTTTTCCTTGCACTACCTTTAGCTTAAACATCCCTACGGAAGCCGGAGGAAATAAAACATTAATTTTTTTTTTTTTTTTTATAATGTACTTTTATTAAATTTTTGACTTATTGTAAAGAATGAGTATATATTACTGTTCTTAGAGCAAGGATATGAATCTCCAGCGAGGCCATTGATAAGGTACGCATCGGAAATTGGAGCTGGCCTTGAATTAAGAAGTTCAATATCTACGTTCCACCATTGTTCTTGCATAATATATTTTTTTTCCAAAGAAATCAGTTAACAGTTTGAATAACAGGATAATATGTTGTAAATGAATATTTAATCCTTCTAACGTAAATATTTGTTAACTGCATGCAGAGGTTTTGTTCTTATAAAATGTTGGGTTGACGTAACAAAGAAGTATTATACGCTATTGTATTAAAAACCGGGCCAACCCTAGTCATATTCATGCTTGTAACGTTGACTCAAAAAGTACCAACTTGAATAAAATAAAGTATATTTTCTCTAGTACTTATATATATATTTTAATTTGTAAAAAATAAAGTTCATTGACCATATCCAATATCCTCAATTAAAAAGTTTTCTGACACTGGCTCAATTATTCATTACATTTTATCCATAATATCAGTTCTAGGAGAAATATATAAAAAGAAAATATATATATTTAGAAAATTTAAATAGATTAAATTCATTCTTACTATTCTGAAATTTACATTTATGATATCATAATTAACACTGTCCGGTTTTTCTTCTTAATTTTTGGTTTTAGAAAGAAGGAAAAAAAAAAGAATGCATACCAAAAACGAGAGGAACTTCTTTGTAGGGTTTAGGATATGGATACGGACGGCCAGATCGGGGACGGATGATTAGAGCCCCGTGAAGAGTGGCACGTAGATTAACGACGTGCGCATGCCATAACAATGTACCTTCCTGTCCGGTGATATCGAACCGATACGTGAAGTTATTACGTGGTTGAATCGGACATTGAGTTATCATATTTGCACCGTCCATCCATGAGCTCTTCAGCTGAAACACTCCATGCCTAAATTGTATGTACCATAAACAGATAATTCTTAATTATTGAACAAACAAAAAAAAAAACTCATTGTTTGGTGAAGGAGTACTATCGAGATCAATATAAGTTACCAATGGATGGTTATGTTGTAAGTTGAGTTGTTAATAACATGAACCACGAGAATGTCGCCTTCTCTAACGTTTATCGTTGGACCGGGAAGACTTCCGTTAACAGTCCGTATCATTTGCTCCTTGCACAACGGTTTCACCACCACGTTTTTAACCTATTGTCAGACGCCGTTAATGTTGTCCCGTCATGAATCTAGCAGTACTAATGTAGATCAAACGGATATAATGTTTCAAAATATTTTTGAACGGTGAAATATATTCAAAATTCACTGTGTATGAAAACCTCTCCTTGTACGAGAGTAAAATGTACTTCTTTTATTTTTTGAGAATTTTTTTTTTCTCGTTTGTGTTCCACCATTTTAGATTACATGTGTATGATTCACCATATTCTATAATTTTTCATCTGTACCTAAATAAAGATATGCAGACAATTCACTCTTTGTATATGCTTAGGTTTTATTCATCTCCCATTCATAACCTAAATGGAAAATGACAATAAAATGTGTGCCACCGCTTATCCGGTTCTATAAAAAAGAGAGTAGAGACTAGTATGTTCAATAAAACAACACACAAACTATATTCAAAATATTATTTCTTATAGAGATCAAGTGGCACAAAAGTAAATACCTGGAAAACATGTTCGACGATAGCTGCCGAAGCAATGGAAGAGAAGAAGAGGAGGGGGACGATGAAAGCTTGGATCGGGAGAGGCATTGTTGATGTACGGATATGAAAACGTATTCGTTACCAAAAGTGACGACCACCTATGAGACATTCGTATGCGTATTTATAGAAAGGCCTAATGTTTTTTTAAAACGAAATTCGAAAGGACCATGTGAATTTATTAATTAGCGTTACTGGCAATCTCTAACTTTATTAGTCGCTTCTTTTTATTATATACTATATTTTTTGTGTTGTCTAGGGACTTGTTTAAGCTCGAGATCTCTGTTTACAAGATCTAGGTAACTTTATGACGTCTCCTTTTGGTGGGCGGCCCATAATGATCCCAAATAATGTACCAAAACAACAAGTTTGGTTTTGTGAACAAAAATTTCGAAGCAAATAATACGAGATAATATGCGATCTGAGATACTGATTAAAACCAATTGATCGAATGTCCATCTTTACTTGGCAGGACAAGAATAAAACACTTTTATTGCTTTTAATCCAATTCAAGTTTTATTTCTGCTCTTTTTAGCCTCCTTTTACATGGAATGATGGAAACATTGATCAAGCTTACGTTGCCTGTCTTATACTTTTTTAGAAGAACCTTCTCGACTAGAGGACATCTATATATATGTATGAACATGATACATATTACATATAACAGCCAAGCAATATAGATTGATCCCTGAAATCTGAGTCAAATTCAATATAATCCCTACAGGTACACACCTATATGATTTTGCCATGTGAAATACAAGATTTTTTGGTTTTTGGTGATTTTTTAAATTTCTTATAAATATATGTATCAAAAGCATATATTATTAATTAATTTCAAGAAAAAGAGGATATATTACAAAAATCCAATGGCCAGATTTCAACAACCAAGTTGTAAGCAATCAATATTAGATATAAATGGCCAATACCGTCCCATGACGGCTGACGCCTACGTCTAGTAGCATCTAAATGTGGCCACTTCTGTATTGAAAATAATCTTCATATACCTCTTTCAGATTTCTAATCTTAGATATTTATGAAATTCTTACTTTTTGCTTACATATGATTTGATTTGAGTTAAACATGCACAAGTATATTCTTTAAAGTTCAGAGCGATTTTTAAATTGGTTGCAGTATAAACACTTTTTATATAAACTTGTGTACTAAATCTGTGATCGGTAACTATAAATGCAAAAGGATACTAATTAATTTAATAGAAATTGTTTAAAACACCATAAATTGAATATCATTTTTTTAAAATATTCAATAAAAATATTATAATATTGGAGTTTACGGTTTGATTTTTAGAAAGTAGGATTAGGTCTACAAAATTATATAAATAGAGTTAGTTTAGCTCTGATCACAAACTTAAAGATTCATGAAATAATTTTTCTTTGGAGGTAAATTTTTAAAATGATATCAAATTTGTAGTAAAATTAGAATGTTCCTTTAGTTGAAAGAAAATAAACGTAAAATCATATAATAAACAATAAAAAAAAAGTTGATGTAGTGCAACATATATTTTCTCTTCACAAAACAAGAACAAGAACATTGTAGTCTTTTAAGTATCACTACTAGTTAAAAATTAACTGATTTTTTTTGAAATGATTGGTTTACTATATATTATCTAAAGTTAAAGTAACATGTTTCTTGCTTTAAATATATCATTATTTATGGGGAAAATCAGGGTCTAAATGTCCATAATCATCTAGGCATGGGTTTATATTTGTTATACAAAAAACCTATGTTTGAATTGAGAGCATTTTCAATATATCTTTACTCAATACACTATTAAGTTTTTTTTGCAAAACAGAGAAATTACATAATTAAACTGAGTTTTATTGTAACTCTTCTTTGTCTTGAACTGAAAAGCAGAACACTGAATAAAAACTAACAAATTATTTTATTTTTGAAGTAATTGTATTTTAGTTTTATTATAAAAGGAAAAAAATAAAAATATAATAAAAAGAAATAGAATGTTTGGTAGAAAGGCCTAGTAGGATTTAATCAATTATAATCATTACAGAATATTGTGGTATATCTAAACATATAATATATATTTCATTGATTTAATCATAAAATTAATTAATAATCTACAAAAAAAAATCTTAAAATAAAAACTATATAATTAATTTGAATTATATAATATAATTAAAAATATTTGAATATATTTTTTTATTATTTTTAAAGCTATTTATTTACCAAATATTTTATAAAATATTTAATTTATCTGTTGACTTTTTTTCACTTGTCTATTATCGGGCCATACTCTTTCCTTCGACAAGATTATCCAACAAGTGATTCAATTGGGCTAACGACAAAGTTGGTGTTTAATTGTTGTCCATCTAGGCCCGTTTTTGTTTATTTTCTTTTGGATTAAAAGCCCATGATAGTGTAAGCGGTACAAAAAATATAGAGTTAGGAAAGCATTATTGATGAGCAAATCACACAAGCAAGCAGCAGATATGTTTGAAATCACAATTATCCGTTTGACATTTTCTCCCCATTATCAAAATTAAAGATAAAGAGTTATGACATTTTTTCTCCGGTGAAGCTATGATACCGTATGAGTTGAACGTTCAGCGTTTAAGCGACGCAATGCCAAGGGCAAGTAGCTTCACCGGAACGGCAAATCGCTGTTTACTTTCAAGCGACTTGTCCGATCAAGCTCGAGATGGAAGCTGAAGGTACAGAAGCACTTAGACATGGTTCTGCCCTTGAGGCTTATTAGCGTTTGTCAAAAAAACATGTACCCATAGATACTTTGTTTGCTATATTTTATTGTTATGATCTAGCTCAATTATAAATCTTTATAATTTTTGTATTCCAATTGCTTGATATGATTGCACTCGTGCAAAAAGCTAAAACAGGAATTAAATTCCACAACACAAAGCAAACGAAAAAATAAAAAGAAAAGAAAAAAACACAAGAGGATGGATGTTTAATCTTCTTAATCATTACTGTGAAGGTAAGTTGAAGTGAAAAAACCATGAGATTACAAATGCAGAGACCATACATGTTAAAAGAAAGTTAAGAAACCTATTCCCTCTCCAGAATCTCCGGTCATCTGAATCCACTGCCGCCACCACCACCGTAGATGAATTTCCAGCTTCCACGTCATTCACATTGGTTTCAATTATTGTCTGATCAATCTCGTTGCTAGCTTTAGAGAAGTTCAAAGCAACCGAACGACAAATCTCACAAGTCCTGAAACATCAGACTTGTTAAGTGGTTTTTATTGAGTGAGATCAAACTAGTTTATTGGTTGCTTACTTGTCACCCTTGATCTTGAACCAAGTCTCTGCACATTGCTTATGAACATAACCCAAATCATCTTTACAAGAACATCCAAGAACCATTGGGTCTCCGCATTCACGGCGGCTACTCTCTAAACCCAAATGGCAAATCCGGCAATCTTTCTCCTCCGGGGACCCTCTGGAGGATTCCGATTCTGATTCTGAGAGGTCTTCCAAATCAGGAAACTCAAACTCGCCGCAAAAGCTTCGTACAGCCGAGTGAAAATCGTAGTCATAGTCGCAGGAAGAGCTGTCTTCTCCGATCTCGCTGACGTCACTTCGACGGTAGTAACGATCGCCGGAACCGTTTTCTAAATCAACGTGAGAGATTTCGAAAGATGACATTTTCTTACTTTAGAGAGAGAGTGTGAAGACAAGAGTTAGCTATAGAATCATTACAAGACTTCTGTCACAAGTAAACGTGAACTCTTGGATCAAGAGATTATAAAAAAAGCAAATAAAGACATTAAGGGTCAGAATATCTGAGGGACTATGTTTTTTTGTTCTGTCTGTGGACCAAAGCGATTCAAAACATTATTCACAAGACAGCTTTATTTTTTGTTTTCTTTTTTAATTGTTTGTACAAAACATTATAACAGGCTTTAAGCTGATAATACTCGATTGTTAACTAATCCGCACGCTAAGTATCATCGTGTTGTTTCATGTTATTAAGCTTCTTAAATGTTTTTTTTCTCTGGCCGTTGATTCTGGTCATCTAAGTAGTGAAAGTCAACATGGTTGACGGTGAAGATTACAATATACTCGCGTGGGAGGCACGTGACAGAATTAACGGAGTGCGGCTGAGCTTTGGGACCACTGCCTTTGGCTGTCTCATCATCCTTCTCTTTCACGCCACCACTCACTTCTCTCTTCTCTTCTTTTTTCTCTTTTGTCCTAGGTTGCATGGAATCGGAAACAGAAACGAAACGTTTCGAAACGTGAAAACGTGATTTTTGATTTATTTTGCATTGGAAACGTTTTAGAAACGTCAATAAATAAATAAATAAATATATATATATGTAAAAAATTTATTAACAGATAGCATATCTAAGAATTTGCTTTTTGACAAATAACCATTCTATATTATCATACGAAAATAAAATAAATTATCATTAAACACAAAAATCATTTAAAACAAAATCAGAATAATATAAAACTAGTGTTCAAATATTAAGTAGCTTAACTAAAAATAAAAATTATAACAACACATTAAAGACTAATAACATTATTTTCAACCTCATTTTTATTAGCTCCATTAAACATGATTGTTTCCAACTTATGTTCATCTAGAAAGATGCTCAAACTCAAGTCTCCCAAATCTATTTTTAATTTAAAAAAGAGTTTCCATTTCGTTTCCAAAATAAGTTTCTAAAACAGAATCGTGAGTTTCTAAATTGGAAACGCAAGTTTCCATCAAGTTTCCAAAATAGAATTTTTAAGAAACGTGTTTCCAACAAGTTTCCACACGTTTCCGAGAGATTCCGATTCCGAAACGTTTCTAAAACGTGAAACGGACGTTCAACCAAGTTTCCATGCAACATAGCTTTTGTCAATAAGATTTATAGACAACATATTGTTTTGATCGCAACAAAAACTCTGAAAATGGAAAGAATGGCCCGGCGACAGAAAATAACTGAACCAAAGTATATGATTTTTTTTTTAAAACAAAATCTCTTTAAAATCATTAGGGTAAAACTCACTTAGTGCAGAACTGAGTCCAGCTGAAACCAATATGGTAATAAATTGAAGCCAAACCATAAAATATTAAAATGGATTTATCAATATTCCCAGTAAGTCGGATGTCACAGGTGGTTGTTACTGGACTTGACTGTAATCTATAAGAAACTGGTTGGGGTCACATGAAAGACCATTCCTTATTGATTAGAATCAAGGCCCAATAATTTCTAAATGTCTCTTACCAGGCCCACTAATAAAATTCTTGAGCTTATTAAGGCCCATATTATAACAGAGAAGCCACCAGCAATTTGTTATGGGGTAATATAATCAATGGGTTGGCCACTAGCTAACACATTTATTAGAGAGTATCAGACCAACATTATCGGCGTCTTTTACCTCGTCTTTAACGTTTTTTTGCTGAAAAATAAATGAAAACAAAAGAAAAATGAAAGAGACGTCGTTAAATAAGAAGTTTTGGAGAGTGCCCTTATGGGACACGTGTCATCACGTAGAGTCATTTTTCTCCACATGTTTTTCTTATGTGTTTTTTTGAGCTAATCATCAATCCATAGCTACTTGAACTCTCATCTCTCTGCAACTCTTTTTCTCTCTTTCATCTTCTTCCTTAAACCCAACTCCAAAATCTGTCTTCGTTTCTAACTTTACAAAACCCAAAAAATTCTTAAGGACAAGTTATGTCATTGTCATTGCACAACTAATCTCATCATCACCCACCAGTACCATCCTTCTCTTCTCTTCTTAAGCAGCAGCTTTGAAGATGGTGGATTCATTGATAGAAATTTTCATTGTCACTAAAGACTCAATTAATCCTACCAATAATCTCCTAAATTTCTAAAATTTTTATATTTATCCTAAACATCAATATATTCATTAAATATGTTAAAGACTCAGGTTTGTCTCCAACCCATAATGTTGTGCTTAGAAAATTCCAGCTTTTTGTTTGCCAACACAAACTCCACCTATATATGTTATCTCAAACCCCACATTTTAAAATATCATTAATTCAGCAATTATTTTCTTTTGTCTAGTTTTATACTATTCGGCCATTTGTTTAAATCCTACATCGTGTTACACCTATCAATTTGATTATTGAAAGAATTTGTATAAAAATAAGAAGAAGTGGGCCGAAATGTCACAATCAAGAAGATGGGGACAAGGGAAGAGAGAAGTAAGAAGTAAAGGGTATAAGAACAGAGATAGCATTAATTGAATTATCACTTACTCGGCAACTACCGAGAGAGAAAGAGAGCGAATTAAAAGTTCTTTCATAATCCCAGAAGAAGAAAGATGACTTTAAATTCTATTTAATTTCTTTCACCAGAATCCACACACCACACTCATTTCCATATAATATTAAAAAAAAACACTCTCGAGAACAGTAATTCATTCACGAATCCTAGAAATTCCATTCATTGGAAGCTGAAGAAAGAAGAGAGCTCCTTTCTAGATTCTCCCATTTTTCAATTTCAGGTATGGCTGTTCTCAAAACCCTAGCTTTCCTGTTCGTTTTCAGCTTCGAGATTTACGACACCATGGCAGCTGCTGCTGATGCAAATTCCTCGTTTTCCTTTGATGGGTTCGTGAGCTTTGACAAGAACGTTGCACTGTATGGAGATTCAAAGCTCGTTAGTGGTGGTGTTTCGTCGATTCAGCTGACTGGCTCAGTGAGCCAGAGCCAAGGGCGAGTCCTTTACAAGAAACCCATCAAACTGTTCCAACAAGACAGAAACTTTTCAGGATCGTTCTCGTCTAGTTTCTCGTGTTCCATGTTCTCCTCCAAAGAGATTGGGAGTGTCCTGGCTTTCGTAATGGTTCCAAGTGGTTTGGATCTTAAGTTGTTTGGTAGAAAGGACAACACTTCCTCTGGTCTAGGGTTCTTAATGCATAACGAGATTGTTGCTGTTGAGTTTGGTATCTCCAGGAGAGGAAATCGTGTAGGGATTTTAGTTGGTAGACCTGAATCTGCTAGAATTAGAAACTTATCATCTTTTGATGGCTATCTCAATGGAGAGAAGAGGTTGAATTGTTGGATTGATTACGAGGCAAGCTCAAAGAGAATAGAGGTTCGTTTTAGTGTTTCTACTGCCTTAAAGCCTCTAGATCCATTCGTGTCTTACTCTGTTGACTTGGCTAAGATATGTAAAGAAAAGACGTTCATGGTGGGTTTGATCTCTGCAAATGGAAACTCTTCCAAGCCACATTATCTCCACTCATGGAGGTTTAAGCTGAGATATCCCTCGGTTAGTATTCACTCGCAGCCTCTTGATCCAAACGCAGTTTCAAAGACTGCTAAGGAGGTGGAGGTGGAGGTGAAGCCGGTGGAAGTAAAGGGCAAGACCAAATGTATTTGGGTAGGGCTTGGTTTGTTCGTTCTGGGTGCGGTTTGTGGAAGTCTATCAGCGATGTTAGCGTTATACATTTGGACAATATGCGGTAATAGGCAGCGGTCAGTGGCTGTGGTTCCTGAGGATTGTGCTAATGAAAAACCAGGTATCGTTGTGATAAAAGCTGCAGCTGTTGTTGATGATGAAGAAGGCAAGAAGTAGTTTGGTGTGTTTTTATTAGAATGTTGTCTGTCTCTTTCTTTGTAATGTAAATTCTATGTGTCCTTGTGTGTTTGTTTGTTAGTTGCAGGTAAGTTTTCACATGTTGAAGAATCTTACAATATGTATTAATTAAGATCTTTGAATTATTAACTCAATTCAAGTGCAGTTGTCCCTTTTCTTTCAATAGAGTTTGTCCAAAAAAAGAAAGCAATTGGTTTCTATTGCGATTCAAGAAAATGCATTTATAATCTAGTTGCCACTTTCAGCCATCTTTCCCTCTGTCATTTCCACGTCTTGACACAGAAGAAAGTGAAAGGAGAGTAGCAATGGAATGTGTCTTGTCCCCAGTGGCCCCCCTAATCAGTTTAGGGATCTAATGATTTTAACAGAGTTTCAAAAAGTCATTGCCTCAGTATCAAATGGCTACAGTTAAAAGACTTTGGGTGCTGACTGTACATACACTCCAGTGAAAAGAGGGTCTGCTTATAAGAAACCAAGTCTTGGGAAGAACTTCTGATGACTAGCTAGAACTTCCATCAATGATTTGGGGTCAAACATGAGAAAGTTAAAATGTAAGGGGATAATTCTGTAGAAAACTTGCAGCAGTAAACCACAAGAGGAACTGAGGAAAGATTGCAAAGAAACTGAATCAGAACTGATCATCAGGGGAGAATCCTCTTTGCAACATCTCATCGTGAAACCGAAATGCCTCGGTTAAGTTATCTTGAGAAACAAATCCATTGATCAGAGCAGTATACGTTGACTTGTCAGGATTTACACCTCTCTCAATCATCTTCCTCAACACAGCCTCAGCTTCTTTCATCTGATTTTGTCTACAAAACCCATGTAATATGGAATTGTAAGTAAAGACATCAGGCACTAATCCTCCTTGCCTCTCCTCCTCCATCTTCTTCACCAAACCAAAAGCTTTGCTCATGTTTTCTTCTCTAACGTAACCATATATCAATGTGTTGTAAGTGATGATATCCGGCACAAAACCTTCAGAGACCATCTTGTCCAAAAAGCTTTCTCCATCCGAGACATTACCAGAGCGGCAATAGCCTTTTATCATTGAGTTACAAATCATGACCGTTGGCTTTATACTTTTACTGATCATCTCATCCCAAACTCGAAATGCTTCAGAGAGATGGCCTTTACTACACAGCGCGTTAACCAGAATGCTGTAAGATACTGGAGTCGGTTGTATGTCTCTTGATACCATATCTGACCATATCTTCTTTGCTGTATCGATATCGCCTACTTTACCAAACCCATCTAACAGCGTGTTGTATGTCACAACGTCGAGTCTGATTCTCTTTTCTTTCATCTTATTGAAAAGCTCCATAGCGTTTTGGAGATTTCCGAGCTTACAGTGCCCATCAATAAGTATGGTTATAGTGTAAGAGTCTGGAAACAAACCCCTTTCCGTCATCTCTATGAACAATTTATCCGCATCACCCAACATTTTCCGTTTGCATAAGCCATGCAAAATAGTATTGTACGCAACAACATCCATACAACAACCGTGCCTCAGCATTTCATTTCTCAAATCCATAGCTGGAGAGATCATACCTTTCTTACAATACCCTTGGATAAGAACTGTGTAGATCACGTTGTCAGGAACCAGACCAGCATCCTTCACATGGTTAAAATACACTAACGCCTTGTCGAGATCTCCACTCCTAGCAAAGAGACTCATAATCGAGCTAAAGCAAACCAAATCAGGAACAACATCCCTACATCTCATATCACTGAAAATCTTTTCCACTTCAACCGCATCTCCCTTCTTACAAGCCTCCATCAGCAAAGACCTGTAGGTAGTAGAGTCAGGACTCAAACCAGATTTCAACATCTCAGCGAAAACCTCCTTAGCTCGCTCGTATTTCCGATGCTTACAGAGACCATTAATGACAGTGTTGTAAGTATAAACAGCAGGAGTAAACCCTTTGCTAGGCATAGCATTCATCAACTCAAACGCCTCATCAATAAAACCTGTACTAGAGTAAGCGCTAATCAACGTATTATACGTCACGATATCAGGATGAACTCCCATCTTATCTTGCACTTGTGATATAAAGGATCCAACTTTATCCATTTGACCGTCTTTGCACAACGCATTAACCATGATGTTGAGAGTGAAGACATTAATAACGCCACTCTTCGAAATGTCATGATAAACCCCCCAAGCCAACTCAACCCACCCGAGCCTCACCAAGCTACCTATGAGAGCGTTGCAAGCATCTAGAGAGACCGTGTAGCCTTTGCTTCTCAGCAATGTAAAAGCCTCGTGAGCTTCTCTTGGTTTTCTAGCTTGCACGTAAGTCCTAATCAACAAATCGAAAACAGAATCGTTGGAGGCGCAGTTAGTGTAAGTCGAAACTAATGAGGTCACGACCTCTGCTCTGGAGACGCCGCTTCTTCTAATCATCCTGAGAAGACAGCTCTGCGCATCGGAGAGCCTTCCACACCTCACTAGGATGTGGATCATTGCGCTTAGGGATAAAGATGTGTGTTTGAATTTGGGAAGGTTTAAACCTAATTGCTGGATGACGCTTTGAGCTAGTGTTAAATCGCTGCGGCAACGGTACAAAACCTCAACGACGGATACAGGGTTTAGTCGAATCAGGTGAGAAGCCGCGGTTTTATTGTTACCTTGCTTCAAACTCAAACAGAGTTTATCCACCAGGAATGGGTCCGAATCCGAATCCGAACCCGAACCCGAAGAGGATGGGGTTTCGGATTCGGGAGCTGGTTGCGATGAGGAAGATGTTGTCAAGGTTTTGAGAGGTTTAAATCGAGTGTGAGGCGTTTTAACGCGGGAGAGAAAGAAGATTCTTGAAGGTACTAAGCGTCGTGCAACCATTTCTGTTCTGGGCGACAGAGAGATGAGAGAGATCCCTTGCTTCGAGCAACCGTCCCCGAAACAGTCTGATAGCGAGAAGAGGAGGCAAGTCCTCAGGTGCCCCAAATGTCAAAAGCCAATCTCCAATACACACCCCTATGAACATAGATAAACATTTATTTAAAAAATCGAAAATGATGAAAATGACAAAAAATCGTGGAATAGTTGAAGTATTTACAAGTTTTACCAGG
>JABAYD010038559.1:0-11079 GCA_014822095.1 Diplotaxis tenuifolia | reverse complement strand
TGCTCACAAGCAGGGGGAGAAGATGAGATCTGAGGTTGAAGTGGACTTAAGATTATGGGGGAGCAATGTTATTTGCTGTGTTTGTTTCTGTTTCAGTTGTTGACTTTTGAGATTGCACCACTTGTTGCAATTATATTATTTTCATTTTCAGACAATGTCAGTTTATGGGGGAGCCTTTATGTGTAATATCCGTTTTGGATGCATGTAATTGTTTGAACCCATATTTAGGATAATATAAGTATGTTTTCTTGATGTCTGGTTGAAAAATGCAATTGTTGAGTTTATTGCTTGTGGTAGTTTGTATGTCTCTTGTTTCTTGATCTCAGGTACTTGTGAGGCGACGAATTAAAAAGGGGAAGATTGTTGATGTAGAGACAAGACGGAGCTGTAGCAGAGCAGAAGTAGTTCATGAAGTGCGACATGAACTAGGACAAGGGACGTGTGATGTGAGAGAGGCGTAAGGCGCGAACGAAACATTAAAGGAAGATTTAATGAAGACTTAGAGAAAAAGGGAAGTCTTGGAGAAGAAGCAATCGATCATAAGAAGAATGGAAGATTGGCTTATTCATTGAAGAAGAAAGAATGGAAAGTTTCCATTAAGAAGACCAAGTAACCTAGGGTTGCCTCCGTAGTATAAATAGGAGGTTTAGGTCGTGTGTTAAGGTCAACACAGAGAGAACTTTTAGTAATAGGCGTTTTGCAAGTCCGGAGAAGGAGAAGCAAAAGCATTTAGGGGTTAGAAGCGTAAGTGGTCAGAGACTGTCTTAGGTCTGTGAACGAGTAGGCTAGTCAACAAGTCAAGGTTTGTCTTGAGCTTGGTTGAAGGATTGCTTTTAAAATAACTTGTATGTGTTTTTAAAAGGATTAATCTAGTCGTATTTCTTGGAAAGATCTATCCCTGTGTTACTGTGTGTTCTAGTTTGTGTAGCTCTTATTATCTTACATTAACAAAATCAACTCCGGTGAACTTGAGCGGTGGAGCAGAACTCAACGCCCCAGCCGATAAAATAGATTACGGGATCGAGAATATTAATCCTTTTTTTTCTTTACCAATCAAAGGCTTGATAAGTCTCCAACACTACATGATTTGTGCTTTGAGTGATTACTTGCTTTTACCAGATCGTAATTCATCTTCTTTCACCTTTGTTGCTGTGTATCAAAAACATATTGTGGTAACCGGGCTCATTGTGGATTTCGCTTTCTTGTTTGACTAGACTGTCGATCATTTGGTAATATGAAATATCTAGGCATGGTTTTTGATTAGTTTAAACGTATTATATCATATCCTACATTATAATATGAGCAAAAGTCTCTCTACCAATGAATTAGTTCTTAATAGAATAGCCGTTTGAGAAATTAAAAACACAAGGAATTAGTCTTTCTTAATATATTTGCTCATCTTCTTCCTCCAACCTAGCAATGAATTAGTTTAATCTTAGTATAGATCTATTGGTACTTTAACTTGCAGACTCATGTGCACTCGGTCATAGTTAATATTATAATGATCATTGTTAATACTATACGTGGTCAGCTTAAGTTGGTAGATCTCTATGAGATTTGTGTGATATACACGTAGAAATATATAAAAATAACTTTTGAAGTATAAAGAACCTCTCGAGTTGGAAGTTGAGATTTGGATCTTAGCAAAGACACTAAATGAGTCCCATCACTTGTCCATTACGATTCAGACAGAAGATCCGATCTGTTTTATTTAGAAATGTATACCTAGCTCATGAGCTAGCCCGATTGTATATACATTTCCTTAACCCGGACTCGCATGAGTGATTCTAATTAATTGTTGACAAAAAGTTATAACTAATTAACTAATTGTTGAATGCTTGGTATGTTAAATATCCCAAAAATTTCATGTAGGTGTTTCAGTGTCAAAACAATTACAATAAATATAGAAACTTTAAGTGATAGAATTTTTTTTTGGTCGAAACTGTTATAGAAAAGTTAACACCACATATGGCGGAGTTATGTATTATGTCGTATTAATTTTTAGTACCACATATGATATTATTTTCTGTAATTGGAAAGTTTTCTATAATTTCTAAAATACTACTATAAATCAGTTCATTGACGAATGAATTCTATTACCTAGTCAGCAATTTGTTCAAGCATATCCAACGATTTGAATATTAATGTATACTTTTAACAGTTCAAATTAAAATTATATTTACACAGAATAAAAACGAGATTATTAGTTTTTCAACCCAAAATATTAGCTAAGATAATTCACATTCTTATCAAAAATAATTAGCTAAGATTATAATGGGATTTAATATTTGAAATCTAGACCTCCAATGCAGTGGAATCTCCTTTGTGCTAATTAACAATTTTCTCACGTCCCACCGACCTCACAGATCTGTCTAAAATCAGGGACAATAATACACTATTCTAAAAATAAATCAACTTTCTACGAATAATAATTTTAAATTTAACACACAACCTGACAATCTTGAATATTATCTCCACGCCCTCATAGTTACCAGAAAAGTGACAACAACACCCTGATACCTTTTGTTGTCAGCATCACCTAAATAAACATGAGCCCAAATATGTCGCGAGTTGTGCAAATGTAGAAGATGAATTGATAGAATAATATCAACAAATAAATATTAATTCCTGATTAGTGATATCTTATGTGACTAACTTTAAATTAGCAAAAACAAATGCTATACGATTCATTTCTTTTGTTAATTTATTAATTTTAAAACCTTCATTGTTAGAATTAGTAAATGTCTTAATCTATCGGGGTTGTAAATGTCAAAAAATAAAATCAACGGGTGTAAAACTAAACATGTTTCCACCCAAACATAGGATAAAAAGAACATAAGCGAACACAAAAAAAACAACCTCAGATCCATTCTCTCTTTCCATCTCCTTCTCTCCGACAAAATCTCCGATCATCACCGACACAAAAATGGGCGCCGAGGCAAACGCTTCCTTCAACTTCCTAATCTACGGCCGAACCGGATGGATCGGAGGACTCCTCGGCAAACTCTGCGAAGCTCAGGGAATCTCCTACACTTACGGATCCGGTCGTCTCCAAGATCGTCAATCCATCGTCGCCGACATCGAGACCGTGAAGCCTAGCCACGTGTTCAACGCCGCCGGAGTCACCGGACGTCCTAACGTCGACTGGTGCGAGTCCCACAAGGTCGAGACCATCCGCACGAATGTTGCCGGAACGTTGACTCTCGCTGACATTTGCAGGGAGAAGGGACTTGTTCTGATTAATTACGCCACGGGTTGTATATTTGAGTATGATTCGGGTCATCCTCTCGGGTCGGGTGTTGGATTCAAGGAGGAGGATACTCCCAACTTCACCGGGTCTTTCTACTCTAAGACCAAAGCTATGGTGAGAGTTTAAATTTGATATTTGCAGTTTCGATCCTTTTGTTTAAGAACGTTTTTAGATTGGATCTGATTCTTTATTTTAGTGGGTTATCATCCAGTTAGTGTGATTTAAATAAGTTTTGAAATGTGCAGTTTGGCCCAAATTGCTATAAGATGAAATGTAGGTGTGTGTTATAGTTTAATGTTCCAGATTCGTGAGTTTTTCGTGATTCACATTTGTAGTCCCTTAATTATGGAATTACTTCAGATTTGTTTGATTATTTTTAGTTACTCTCCAATCCAAAAAAATTGCTGATTCGCTTCTAATAAGCGTGATTGATTAAGTCTTAGATCTTGAATTAGTCCAGATAGAATGTAGATTAGTTCAATGTTTTAGATTCGTGAGAGTTTCTTCAGTTTTTCTTATTCACATGTTCAGTCCATTTATTATTCAGTTGCTTCAGATTTGATCCGATTCTTTATATTTTTACTCTCTGATCCCCCAAAATCCAAGATTTCGCTAACATTGGATGGATCTTATATCTTGAATTAGCTTTTTCAGCTAAAATGTAGATTAGCTCAGCGTTTTATATGCTCTGAGATTAGCATTATCATCAAAAGATTCATAGCTAAGTTCTTGAAATGCAATAATAGGTGGAGGAGCTGCTCAAGAACTATGAAAACGTATGCACGTTAAGAGTTCGGATGCCCATCTCATCAGATCTATCAAACCCTAGAAACTTCATCACCAAGATTGCTCGATACGAGAAAGTCGTAGACATCCCAAACTCCATGACCATCCTCGACGAGCTCCTCCCAATATCGATCGAGATGGCAAAGAGGAACTTAACCGGGATCTACAACTTCACGAACCCGGGCGTCGTGAGCCACAACGAGATCTTGGAGATGTACAAAGAGTACATTGACCCGAGCTTCACTTGGAAGAACTTCACATTGGAGGAACAAGCTAAAGTGATTGTGGCTCCAAGGAGTAACAACGAGCTTGATGCGACTAAGTTGAAGACTGAGTTCCCTGAGATGTTGTCTATCAAAGAGTCTCTGATTAAGTTTGTGTTTGAGCCAAACAAGAAGACTGGAGTTAAGGCTTAAGATGGTGCTAAAAGTGTTATTTTGTTAAGGTAACGGTCCTAAACACTTAAAACAATATCAAACGAAAAGAAAGTTGTTGTGTGTGTGTTTTTTTTGGCATTTTCTTGTTTTATTATTACCATGTTGTTGTATTGTTTAAATGAAACTTTTTGTTACAAATAAAAATGTATCATTTGCATTTTCCTCATCCTTTAATTCGAAAATAATTTAATTTAAACTTTCTTAACCACTCATCGCTAAGCAACCATTAGTTTTTTTAATATATCGTCAAATATAACGATAAACATGCAAAAGTTGTTAGATTGTGGATCAAAGAAGCTAAAGCAGCATAGAGAGGCGAGGTATACAGATTCCTTGTTTCAGTTTCAAAGTTGTTGCTTGTATTTTTAACATTTATGAAGTACTATGAATATATCGTCTGGTTAGTTCGGTAAGCTTCTCTATCATCAGGGTCGGTCCATACCTACGAAGGATCGTATTCCAATCCAAAAATGGGACATTTTCTCTTTGTAATTTTTTTATTTATTTTAAATCTTAAAAAGTCACAAAAAAATTTAGGCTCTAGACCACTGTTTACTTTGCATGTACCCTAGACTGGACATGTCTATCATCCAACCAGCTAGTTCCATATTGTAAGAGACTTGCAAAAGTTTTCTGCTAATTTTATGTATTTTCTTCACTTTGTTATATTATAATATCTAATCATTTCTTATTTTATTAAGCAGAGAAACTGATTAACGAAACTACATCTGCTATGAAATCCATAACAGGTTAAGATTGCTTAGAGTCCTTCTTACACACTTGGTTCACCTTCTTTGACTAATGATAATTTTGTAGGAACTAGTCTTGCGAGCAGAGCGGGCATCAACGAAGCCCGTTAAAACATTCGTTTCAGGTCTTAAAATTTTTATAACGGGGGTGATTAGTTTGACTGTAGCTGTAAGAATTTTACCGTAGAATTTAGACTGTAAATATTTTTGATGTAGCTGTATTTAATGTAGTTGTAGAAATTAAATAATAAAAAATAAAAATAAAAAGATATTCCTACAGTAATGCTACATCAATATTTTTTTTGCTTTAAAAAATAAGGTTTCTACAACCATTTTTTAATTTTTTGGCTTTAGCTTTAAAAACTTCTTAAAACATGATTGGTGATTTAAATGGTTGTAAATAGAAATTAAATCTAAAGTCACTACTTACAACCCAATCAATCACCCTCATATATATATAGAAATAGGCTCTCAACAAAAAAGGTTTAGACAAATTAGTTTTAAAAATTAGGTCAATTTTTTAAAAAATTGCTTATGACCCCTTAAATCTTATGAGTGACCCTGCATGAGAGCTCTATGTTCTTGTCTTGTTAGTCATTATCTACTTCATATGTGTTAGAACATCTCCAACCCCACTCTACAATTTACTGCAAAATAGAATGAAAATTTGAGTGATAAAAAAAATTACTCTATAAGTGGATTAATGAGTTTTTGTTTTTTCATCACTCCATTTTGTAGTAAATTATGGAGTGAAGTTGTAGATGCTTTTACTAATTCCATATTGTCGTTTTATATTCCTATCATCTACGTCCTAGACTTCTTTTTTAAACAAACGAGGTGTTTTGTCCACACATGCGAGCATACCTTTCTCACGAATAAGTATTAGTTTATGTTTTATCAAAATGTTATAAGTTATTATTTATGTTTGGCCATATAAACACTATCAAACATAAACCAGTGATAAATAGGTCTTGTGAGCAAAGAAAATCGTGAGAGATAGAACATGACCACGTGGTCTTAGAGGTGCTCATGTTTCTACTTAAAGCATTCAAGCATAGCTTGTTACACAAGAACACTCACAGAGACCAATGAACAAATTATAAGAAGATTTACTCCTATGTGGTGGAAGCTACTACATAAACTCAAAATTGATAAAGTCTGGTCCTAAGAATCTTGAGGTTAGATTGACATTAAAAAATGTATTGAGTAGCATATGGTTCACTGGATAAAGATTATAAAGGTACCAAGAAAGATGAGAAAGAAGTTTCTCAAAAACATCATTGTTCCTAGCTGTTTATGGACTGAACAAAGCAGTTGTACATTATGGACTAAGTGATACTTAGTAAAAGTGATCTGTAAGAACCATCAGTCCATATACATATATATTCTCTCTTACAAGAGAAGCTCCTTGTGTTTTATACTAAATCAATCATAGAAAGGTTAAATGGTTCAGGTCATTGGTTAATCCTTAGACATACCATGTTTATATGTGTAAGAACTGTTGTAAGAACTGCAATTAAACTTTCAACAAGCCATGAGTGTGTGTATGTGTGATCAGCACGCCCTTACCATATATAATAGAATGAGGAATGGCCGTTGTGAGGGGTAAAACTCACCTCTAGGTTTTTAGTAACAGGTTAGGTTTAGAATCGAGATTACAATGATGATTTTTGATGAATACAACAAATGAAAGTGTTTAAGTCTTTAGGTCTAAAACGAGTCGAGAGGATCCTCTTCTCTGATCTCCTTTTCCTCCTTAAATAGTTCTCAGCTATGTTTGAATGATCCTAACCAACCTCCGAGATTTGCTCCGTGAGTTGGGGGATTCGCAACAGTCTCCCTTTGACCGGGTCCTGCGAGTCCAGCCTGAGCTACTTCTGCTAGCTTTCTGTGAATGAGGTCCAGAGCTCCCTTTCGTGACATGTTTTGTTAATGCTTCTTCTTTATCAAACAGCCTCCGGCTTCTTTTTAACTTCTTTCTCGAAAGATTAATTGCTAATGGGCTTATAGCGGCCCATCGTTGGCTCTTATCATTCGAGTCCATTAGTTTCAGCTAGCGGGCTATATTCGGGCCCAACAGCCGTGGTAAGCCATCTAGCTCACGCCTCAGGTCCAAGTCGACCATGACTATGTCCGGACATCGATTCTAGCTCAATCTTTCATATAGCAACCAAGAGATGAGCTTAGAACATGGTATCTCTTTTAAGACTAACTATCAGTATACATATTAATATGCATGGCTTACATTATAGCTGATAGAAAGGAATTTCTAAGGAACCAAAGACAGTAGGCCAATTGTATTTATACACCACCACATATGAACCATGTTGTTGCAGCAACATTAGGTTACCACATCTCAGCCACTCATTGGCGAGTTATTAAGTATGAATGGACAAGGTCCATGACCTAGTATATAGGTCTTAGCATGTGGTGAAGTCCACAATAAAGAAAGGTCATAAGGTACCATCGAATCATAAGTGTGGACTGCAATGTTTTGTTAACTAGATCTATGTATGAACTGAAATATAAGTGAGCATAAAAGAAGTATGCACACGTGTAAGTATGGTCTAGGACCATGACGTAGACATAGGTTAATCACATTGATAATGTGGTATAGATAAAGAAAAATCCATTGTAATAGACAAACCATTGGCACACGCGCCCAACATACATCCATAAGGGATGGATGCACTAGATCATAAGGAATGTGACTTTGGGTTACATGTAGTACCTTGATCAGACCATATTGTTTATGAATGTGTTTTGGTCGAGGTAAATATGACCAGAACGTACTATGGTCGAAGCCAAAACGTAGATAGGTCCATATGGATCAAGGCACCCGCGTGATAAGCCAAGGTTTGTACATGTTTGGAGTCCTTAACTCAACATGTCCAAAGCATTCATGGTATAGCCAAACTAGTAGGTCTAGTAGATCCATGGGACATAAGAAGATATGTTAGTAATATTTGGCCACAAGATTAGATGTCCATCTAAGTGAAACCACAAGTAGTATTATAATACACGTACTGGCCGAGGACCATCTATCCGACCAGAACATGGAACGGACGAAGGCATAGATGCACGCCTTGTCCAAATATTAAAGGAGTTCCAGAATACATAAGAAGTTTGAACTAGTAACATCTACGGAGGTTCAAATCAGGGGGAGTAATGTGTGTTGTACTCTTTTTCCTTATCTATGGTTTCTTTTTTCCCACCTTAGGTTTTGGTTTTCCTAGAAAGGTTTTAACAAAGCAACATTAAGCACATTACAAGTTCTATATGGTTATGCCATCCAAGGGGGAGTGTTATAAATCCATTGGTATGGATGGACCATAACCTAGAAGATCAGTCCAAACCCACTTGTCCAAGACCAAGGCCCATGGCGACATCTCCATAGACGGTTAGGATTTCTAGAGAATTTCCTATTGGGTTTTGTACTTTCTATTTATCCATCTATGTATCCCCTATATGAACACATGTTATTTTCAATGAAATAGATCATCTTTCACTTCTTCTACCTTCTATTTACAACAACAAAATTATAATTTTGTGACCCAAGATCATAATTTCATAGGGTTGTAATAGCATTGAAGCTATAGAAAGAACACAACGGTACAAAAAAATCATCTTGTAATAGCACTATAACTAGCGACTAATTTTAAGGAGAAAAATATGAATTAAGAAAATCAGGAATTTCGTTTTTGATCTTGCAGGCAATTCAGCATCTCTTGTGCATAAGTTTTATCTCTTGTTATGTGTGTGTACGTGATGAGCTCACAAATAGTCAAAGGTTGTCGTAGTTGTTTTGTTAATTTAGTCATTCGGTTCAGTTAAAATGATGCGAGAATAGGTCTATCTTTAGACTCAGGAAACCACTCTTCCACTTTTCCCATTTCCTTTACTTCTAGGAGTAGATACTTCACGTTTGTTTCTGTACTCCTATTTAAACTAAATCTGTGTATTGATAAGGGGATGAGGAACATCATCTCAGCTAGAAGACACATGAAGCTGTTCAGTTCTCTAATGATTATGTGGTTAAGATAGCTCCTTATATGTAGTCTTATTCTCTTTGATCCATCTTGTTTTTTTTTTTTTTGCCAAGATGGCTCATACTTAAGAACCTTATTTTGTAAGCTCTTTTATTCATTCTATGATACTTACAGTTTAGCAAAAAAAAAAGACCAAAAAGAGGCAAAAATGATTTGCCCAAAAGTTTGTTTGTTTTATGTTTCTATGTAACTTGTTCTAAGGCTGTGATTCGACGAGGTCACATCTATCAGTACGCATTACAATTACAATGTTATGTACTTATCAAATGATAAATATCAAATTAACAACAAAAAATATTACTAACACGCCTTCAAAACAAGGTAATAAACTTATCAAACAATTCAGTTAAGAGTTGAAAGTAAAACCCACATGTTCCTACATCACATTCTCCAATCTTATAAAATTCTGCACCAAAATTATGACACAATAGAACAACAAAAAGTCCACTATAACCTTTGTTATAAAAACCTAAGCAAACTTTATTTTGTCGGTTTTGTGCTTGGATGTGATGATGCGTGTAATTATATCCATGACATTTTTTTATGAATTAGTAAAATCAAATTTTCACTTGTGTGCATATGTTTACACCTTAATCTCTCAGTTCCATATACGAGATAGTACGGGTGGAACGGATCGGATATCCGGGGTATTTGAAGATATCCGGATTCGACGGATCCGTAAAATTGCTATCCGGATCCGGATTCGTGTTTTCCGGATATCCGGGGTTAGGATATCCGGATTAAAACTCGGATACCCGCGGATATCCGGATCCTCTTTTTTGAGAGAAAAAGAAAATATAAAATTAAAAACTAATAAATTAAACATTTTTTATTTCATTAAAAATATTATTCTTTGCAAACTAAGGTTAAGTTATTTTTAATAAAATTATATATAATATAACTGTATATATATGATTATATTGTGAATATTTTAAAAATATTTAATGGGCCCAAATCCGGATCCGGATATCCGGACAAAAAATTTCACTATCCGGATTCGGATCCGGATTCAGACGGATCCGTAAAATTACTATCCGGATCCGGATCCGGGCTTTCCGGATATCCGTTTTTTTGGTTCGGATCGGAGCGAATCCCGGATCGGATAACGGATAGCGAATATAAGTTACAGCCCTACGAGACACAATGAAAATAATGCAAAGAACGATAAATGATCCAGGTTAAACGATATTTTTCTTGTGAAAAAAAATTGTGAGTTTTTGTTCTAATAACACAAAATTATATACTAACTCAGATTTATTGAGGTCAACTTAATTGCTTCTATTCAAATGGACTGACTAGTAAAAACTACTATGTTCATAAAGAAAACAAAAAGGTAAACCTTTGGTTTCCCCATTCTCATATGTATAACTAAGGAAAATCATTCCTAGCCTTTCTGATATAACAAGATTATATATATATACTAGTGGTGCGCCGGCGCTACGCGCCGGATTTATGTACAATAATGTAATTTATAACTTAAATACTTCTGAGATTTTATTATTGTAATGTAAAAGATTAGCCCACTTAAATAGGTGTTTGATTGTATGTTGACCCGATTGTTTATAAAATTATTATAAAATAAATAAATTTTGAAACTCTGGACAGTAATATCTGGTTTTATGTGAAATGATATTTGTTACGTTTTATTTGTCGCCACTGAGGAATTGTCATTCATATTTTTTTCATGTTTTCGTTAGTTATGTACTTTTTTATATCTTGTGATTTTCATTTGGTTGTAGTGGTCTTGTAGGGGAACTTTTATAGAAGAAATTTTGTGATATGTGATTATTTTTGTTTTTGGCATTGGT
>JABAYD010038537.1:0-22053 GCA_014822095.1 Diplotaxis tenuifolia | reverse complement strand
AGGAGGAGGAGGAGGAGGAGGAGGTCAGCTCGGAGGTCGAGACACAAGTGGCCGAAGAAACTACTCCCACTGGCCATGAGTTTGATTTGGGGGCTGAGATGCAAGCTTCCGAGGAAATGGTCCCAACGGGGGATCGGTCGACACCCTAGATCAAAGAGTACTTCCATCATCTGACTAGTTAATCTTTTCAGACGCTTATCTCGAGGTTGCTCGCCTACGACGCGAGGTGAGTGTATTTCCTTCGCCGTTATCTTCACATATCCTCTTGCTTGATTTTCTCGCAATCTCGGCTGACCGTTTTGTTTACTTGCAGGTTGACAGCGGTGTGAACCTCCTAGTCGAGAAGTACGACGCTCAGCTCAAGGCGACGTATGCCTGTTTGAGGAAAACTCAGGAGAAGACCAAGATTGTACGAAAGAAGGCTACTGCCCTCGAGACCTTGCTCGAGGGGGCTGAGAGGGCTAAGGACGGAGCTGTCAGTCAAGCTGAGGCTCAAGCAAATAAGCTTGAGGAGGTTTCTAAGGAGTTAAAGGTTGTGAGGGCCGTTGCAGAGGAGCTTCAGAGGGAGAAAGCCCAGCTCGAAAAAGATAAAGCTGCGAACGCCGCAGAGCTTGAGAGGAGGTTGCCTCTCTTCAAAGATCTCGGGAGATTCTCTTTTTTTTGCCTGAGTGATTTATCGAAGTGTCGAGAATCGACCCGAAGTAATCCCGTTTGGCTAATGTTTATTTGGTCGCTAGCTCGATATAACTGGGTAAGTCGTATTCCAACTGAGGATTCCTTTTTACGCTGTCTTAGTCGGTCGATTTTGAATCAGACTTAGTGCGAGTAAAATATAAATTTTATTGACTTAAGATCGGTAAAGGTTTTAGGGTAGTCGCGAAGTAACAATGTGGAGTTTAGGTCGGCCAATCCCTATTCTAATATTTATGGCGAAACCGAAAATTATCGTCTCTTCGCTAGTTCGGAATCGATCGCAGACTGGGGGAGCTCGTCGAGCATGTGTCTGATTAGGACACGTCTGACCAAGTTGCACAAGTGCCGGTACGCAGCCTCTAATGTATTCTCTTGTTCGAGAGATCGTGGCGTTATCATTCCTCGAGAAGGGATTTGGTTGGTGTTATAGCTGAACTCGTAAAGAGCTGCCTACGTACCTCGCGAGCAGGATCAAGCCATTCGTAGTTATTTTTGCCGAGTAGAAGTGGCTTTTGGGGCTCATCTACTCGGCGAGTGAAAGTGTCTGTACTGCGCATTCACTCAGGTTACAGGTTAAAGTGACTGAAGAGTCATTAACTCAGTTTTCTTTTTTGAATGAACGAAGGGGAAATTATTTACTCGGCTTAGTAACGCCTTAGATGCATAGAGTTCCAAGCTCGTTGTACTTGCTCGCTTGTTGAGGTTTTGAGGTGATAGATGCCTGGTTTGACAACCTTAGTGATTCTATAAGGTCCCTCCCAATTGGCACCGAGCTTTCCGGCGTTCAGCTCCTTGGTGTTCTTGAAAACCTTTCGTAGGACAAGGTCTCCCAATTCAAATGGTTAGGATCGTACCTTCTGGTTATAGTAGCTCTCAATCTGGTGTTGGTAATTTGGATGCACAAGAGGGCTTGATCTCGTCTCTCCTCAATGGCGTCCAATGCGTCGAGTTGCATATCGCTGTTGAGTTTGATATGTTCTGGCATCCTGGATCGTCTTAGACTGGCGACGTTTACCTCGGCCGGTGCCATGGCTTCAACTCAATAACCGAGAGAGAATGGTGTTGTTTTGGTGGCTCCTCTCGGCGTCGTTCTTTGCGACCATAGGACTCCATCCAACTCGTCGGCCCAGCAACCCTTCTTTAAGTCGAGTCTTTTCTTGATTCCATCAGTGATGGTTTTGTTCGAAGACTCGGCTTGTCCACTACTCTGTGGCACAGAACACACAGAATTGGTCCGAGATAAATTACGAGCCGTTGTCCGTCACGATTTTGTATGGAAGGCCGTGACGGCAAATGATATTCTTCCATACAAACTTCTGGACTTCTCTTTCAGTGACATTAGCGTAGGACTCCACCTCGATTCACTTGGTGAAGTAGTCGGTGAGAACAAAGATGTAACGTTTTTGTCGAGATGGGGGCATCGGGCTGATGATGTCCATCGCCCAACGCATGAAGGGATATGGGGCCGTCTTCTTCAGGAACATCTCACAGTGGATGGTCGATGCGTGTCGTTGGCACTTGTCGCATCGTCGCGCGTATGACTCGCAATCGAAGATCATCGTCGGCCAATAAAAGCTCAAGCTTTTGATCTTAAGGGCAAGAGATCATCCGCCATAGTGGTTACCTCCTGCTCCTTTGTGGGTTTCGGCCATCACGGGGTACGTTTTTTCACCATGATGACATCGGAGAAGGACCTTGTCCGCAGTCCATCGGTGGAGTAGGCCGTTGATAACAACGTAATTTTTGCTGCGTGCTTTCAATTGCCTAGCATTTTACTTCTCTGTGGGGACTTGTCAGTTAGCAAGGAATTTGATAAGCTCGACTCGCCAGTCTGGTGCGAACTCATTAGTTGGTTCGATCGCAAGGACAAGAGCGCTCAGTGGGTGCTCCTTCAACCGCGGTGTCTATGCTTGGTTTATCGTTCTTATGGATGGGGATCGTCCTTTGCACTTGATTGTGGAGTTTGATCCCTAGGGCTGCCAGGGCGTCGGCACATAAGTTTTCTCCGCGTGGGACTTTGGTAAGTTCGAAAAATTTGAACTCCTTAGTGAGATCTTGTACTACCTTCAGGTATGCGTCTATTCGCTCATTCAGAGTATCGTAGTCGCCGCTAAACTGGCTCATAACCAACTGGGAATCGCAGTATGCGCTTACTCACTTCGCGTGAACCTCTTTTGCAAGGCGTAGCCCTGCGATAATCGATTTGTATTCTGCTTCTTTGTTTGAGGCTACGAAACCTATTCGGAATGATTGTCTTATTAGTTCTCCAGTTGGAGATTGTAGTTGGACTCCGGCTCCTGATCCCTTGTTCGTTGAAGATCCTTCAACGTGAAGATTCCAATTCTAACTCCGGAGTATGAGATCCTGCTCGAGCTCGGGTGAGAGCTTGACCATGAAGTCAACAAATATCTGTGACTTGGCCGATGTACGGTTTCGGAAGGCTATGTCATGCTCTCTCAGCTCGATTGCCCACTTGGACAGTCGCTTGGATTGATTGGTGTTTTGCATCACTGTTCTAAGCGGCTGATTCGTCAGTATTTCAATCGTATGGGATTGGAAGTAAGGGCAAAGCTTTCTTGCCGAAGTAACGACTGCCAATGCCATTTTCACGAGAGTAGGATAGCGCGTCTCAGGGTCGGTCATGCGTTTGCTCACCTCGGTCTTCTTTGATGAGGACGCTGCTGACCGCGGTTGTAGAAACTGCGATGTATAAGTAAAGCGTGTCTCCTGCCTCTGGTTTGGCCAATACCGGCGGGGTTGTCAAGTAGACTTTGAGTTGAATGAAAGCTTCTTCGCACTTTTCGTTCCAGATGAACCGTTTATTTCCGCGCAAGATCTCGTAGAAAGGGAGGCACTTGTCGGTTGAACGAGGGATGAAGCGATTGAGTGCCGCGATCCGTCCCGTTAATCGCCGAACTTCTCGACTGTTCTTTGGACTTTGGAGGTCGAGGATTACTGAGATCTGCTTTGGGTTGGCTTTGATCCCTGGATGCAACCGAGGAACTCACCGGACTGGATCCCGAATGTGCACTTTGCGGGGTTAAGTTTCATGTCATACTCGTTCAGTGTCTTGAAACAAGCATGTAGATGATTCGCATGGTCCTTAGCTTGACGCGATTTGACCATCATATCATCGATATATACTTCTATTGTCTCGCCTAGCTTGTCTGCGAACATACGGTTGACGAGACGTTGATAAGTTACCCCGACATTCTTTAGGCCGAAAGGCATCATGTTGTAAGAAAAGGTGCCCCTGTCGGATATGAATCGGTCTTCTCTCGGTCGTCCAGGTGCGTTGATATCTGATTGTAACCTTAGAAGGCATCCATGAAGGATTGGAGCTCATTTCCGGCATTTGACTCCACTAATTGATCGATGTTTGGTAACGAGAAACTGTCCTTTGGACAGGCTCTGTTCAGGTCTTTGAAATCGACACAAACGCACCACTTCTCGTTCTTTTTATTTACGACCACTGGATTTGCGAGCCACTCGAGGTATCGTACTTCCGAGATGGAACATGCTGCGAGCAATCGCTCGACTTCTTCATTGACTACTTTGGATTGTTCCGGCCCGAGCTTACGCCGCTTCTGCCGAATAGGTTTGAAGGTTGGATCTACGTTCAGCTCGTGTGAGGTGATCTTGGGATCAATTTCTTTCATATCGAAGGTCTTCCCTGCAAAGGTCGAGATGTTTTCTTTGAGGAAAGCAATGATCGTCCGCTGCATTTCGTCGGAGATGAGAGCACCGACACGCACGACCTTGGATGGGTCGCCATCGTCGATTTGGACCTCGATGACTTTGTCCTTCTGAGGGAAGGCTTTGTGGAATGGTCGAGCAACAGTGTTCACTCGCGGGGGTAGCTTCTGGAGCTTAACGTTTGCAACGAGGAGGTCACGAGATTCTTGCTGGTCGCTACTGATGCACTGATGGTAGGTCGAAGAGATTGCTTTCATCAAGTGGAGCCAAGGCGTTCCAAGGATTACATGGTAAGCTGCATCCGTTGCGACAACGGAGAACTTTACTGTTCGCGTGACCCCTCCGGCAAAAACCGGAAGGCGAATAGTCCCAGTCATTTCTTCAGAGACCTTGTTAAATCCGGTCAATGATCGGCTGGAGGGTTTGAGTAGGTGGAAGTCGACTCCCATCTTCTCAAGTGTTTTGTGAAAGATAAGGTCGGCCGAGGTACCCATATCAATCAAGACTTTGGTCACTTCGCAGGCCCCAATACCGAGCTCGACGAGCAATGGATCAGTATGCGGCATGTTGACTCTGATTGCTTCCTCAACTGAGAAAGTGATCGTCGGGTCATTTTCAGGTTTCGTCGGCCATCTCTGCGTCATTTTCAGGTTTCGTCGGCCATCTCTGCGAGATCTTTGGCTGTCTTTGATGGTTGTTGATTGATCAGACCGACTCTCCGCAAGGGGGTGATCCACCCATGATCACATTGATGCGCTTTCTTTGGATTTGCTCGCGTAGGTCACCATTTTCTGGCGTGATCTCTTGGTTCAGTACCTTGTCAGTGGCCATTGTCTCTAAACGTCGCCGTAAGTCGGAGCTTTTGGTTTGATTCAACTTGATGTGAAGGTCTTCTTCCTTCCAGTTGATGACTGCACGGAGATCCGTGTGGCAGTGGTCAGTCTCAACTTTACTCGCCTTGGAGGCGTTGATCGCTGCTCGGAGGTCTGTCGGAGCTGGAGCCGTCGCAATAAGCGGTGTCTCGTCAGCGACAATGATTTTTCGGTTGAGTTTGTGTCGCAAGTCCGCAGCACAGGGTGTGTCGTCTGCTCGAAAGCGGCATGTACATCAAGATATTGACGGATGTCGGTTGATGACGAGTTAGCTTCATCATCGATTGAGGTCTCTTGACGCGTGAGTATGACCTCTACTCGGCATCGGTTCCTCGGTTGTTCCTCGTCAGCTGACGAATCCTCCTTCTCATGTGCTACTGCAGCGGCTTGCGCTGGATTGGTCTTTGGCTCGGACTGCAGAGCCTTGCCCTGCGACTTCTGAGCTTTCTTCTCCTTGTTCTTACTCCAGTTTTTGGTGTTCTTCGGCTTCTGCTTAGACTGCTTGATGTCAAGTTTGCCTCTGGCAAGAGACGAGAGGAATTTCTCGTACACGACTTTGCATTCCTTTGTGCCATGCTTCTTGGATTGGTGGTAGGAACACCACTTATCGACCTTTCCAGGGGCCGAGCTCGCTGGTATGGGGGAAGCCTGGGGTTTGTTCTTGTCAGGAGCGGACAACTTTGGGTAATGATTCCACCCCTTTCCCCGAATCTCTACTGACAAACCGTCTGCTTCGTTTACGAGGTAAACGTAGCTCTTCTTCGGGTTGGTTTTGTCCGTTGGAGTATGCTGTCAAGGCTATATCCGTGCTTTGGGTGCTTTAGTCGTTGATCCTCACTACTTTGTCGCGTTCTTTACTATTATTGCCTTAGTGTCCTCCTCCATGCGAATGAATTTGTTGGATCGGGCGACGGCGTCGGGGAGGGACTTCGTTGGGTTCCTGTACAAATCGTCACAGAACTTCGTGTGCACGTAGAGATCGTTCATAAGGGTGTTCACATCGAATTCGTCGAGGACCTTCACTTTCGCCATGATTTCCTTGAACTTCTCCATGAAGCTGCGAAGGCTCTGTCCCGACGGCTGAGAGAGATCCCAGAGGCCGGACACTGTGGCTTCTTCCCAAGAGAACATGATGTAATTTTTGAGGAAGGCAGACGACATGTCATGGAAACTGTCGAATGAGTTTTCGGGTAAGCTGGTGAACCAGTTGAGTGCCACGCCTCTAAGGCTCTCGATAAAAAGCTGGCATAAACATTTGTCTCGCTCCCATGGGGAGAAGTTCGGACGTCGCATCGCAACGTTGAAAGATGTGATATGATCGGTCGGATCTAAGAGATTGTCATATGTTGGCAAGTGGAGCTTCTCCATCGGTCGGAGCCGTACATCAGAGATCTTGCTAGTGAACGGTGTTCAGAGGGTCTCCGCGAGGACACTCTCGATGAGAGGGGCAGAAGTTGTGACACCGTGAATCTTTGTGTTCATGTCCACGAGTGCTTGCTTGAGAGCAGCTATTTCCTTGAGCTTCATCTTGCCGAGCAAGGCGTTCCATGATAGTATCGATGAAGGTCAGGGCGAGTGGTGCAATGGTAGCCGGAGTAGGTGCTACCGCGTCTGCTTCCTCACCGGAGGTTGAGTCGTTACTCGGACTCATATCTTTGTTCCTACTTTGCTATGTCTCACGGTGGGCGCCAACAATTTGAAGCGAGTTCGGTCGTTTATCAGTAAGAAGGGGACGGGACTCGTCGGTGGGTTATGACAAAGGCGGTTTATATTATGAATGGCAAAAGAGTAACTTTATTAAAGAGAGAGTTCAACGTACAAATAAGGAAACGAGAGGCGAGGTAGCGTAGCTCGGTGAGCTTAGCCGTGAAAGTACAAGTCGAAAAGAAAGAAAAGAGTGTAAACCCTAATTCTAGCCACCTTGCGTGTGTGTTCAATTTCGGATCGCTCTCTCGTTGCCTTCTCTGATGCTTTTATAGTGGTTCTCCATTCACCCTAGTGAGTTAGTCGCGTGTTGAAGGGCTTCTCGCCAAATGGGCCTTGGGTCAGCCCACTAATATAAGTTCCTTAATTAGACCGTTAATAAGCCGGGACGTCATCTCCTCGGGTCGATCTTCGAACGCGCCGAGCCTATTGTTCAATGGATCTTATAGGAGGGAATAATCCACCTCCAACAGTTACTTTGACGAGTTTTCTAATTTTCTTATAATTTGAATTCATACTATAGACATAGTTTAATTAAAATAAAGTGGAGTGAACTAGAAGAGGTTTTTATCCACTGATGAAAGGTTTGTTCGAGACTTCTTTAGAATCGAACTAAACCGAGTGTGAACTGAACTGAAACCGAATCCCAAAAATCAATTATACCAGTCCCTTGTTAATCACTTAAAAGCGTAGAAGCATTATTGTTACGCTTAAAATTTGTTAATTAGGCATGAACTTTTTAAACTTAAGAATATTTTGAAGTAAATGTTAATGTAGTTTAGTGTTGGAGTCAAAATCGGTTACGACGGAATCAACGACCAAAACTCTCCGCAAAGTTCAAAGTAGGTTTAAAATAGATACGAGAACAAATCGGAAAAAAATCTAAAAATTTTCCGAACACATGAACTAAGTAAACCTAACAATCGCAACTCCGAAAATCATCGGAAAAACACCAAAACAACGGGATCGGCCGGGACCTACCAGCTCGCCGGACCGACCGAGACAAACCGGCTCGTCCAGCTCACCGGTTGACGAGCTGGTTTGGGTCATCCAGCTCTGTTGGCCCCGATTCAAACTCAACTGGATCGCTCCGTTGAAAATGAGCCAAATGGTGGGCAACAACGCGACATACTCTCTTCAGAGAAAAGTGTCCCCAATAATACAGACCGCCGCGAAGAAGTTTTCAGACTTCTTTGAGATCCTCAGGTTTCGGAGCAATAAGGCTAGTCACTGAAAAACAGAAACAAGGCGCAAGGTTAGAATTCGGAAACAATATATTCAAGAATATACAATCTGGATACCCTTGCCGCCCCATTCGGTCATGAGCATGGGAATGCAGCTCTCCTCCACCGAGACGCTATCAATTCAGACGTAAAATAAAAAATCTTGCCAATCGTGAGCATTCGAGGAGAATAATCGATTTTTCTCCCCGCGGAGATAGGTAATAATAATCATCTGTGCGCGAGGCCTTGGACGACAGCCAGGCTTCAAGGTAATCCGCGTTAATGGCCATACCGCACTCATAACGTAGCACCAAAACACCGACAAGATGCTGCAGCGCGGAAGGATAGAGTTGACTGATCGACAAACCAAATCGATCCAAAAAATCGACTATAACTCGCAGGATAGGAAACCATAATTGACAGTTATGCAAGAAAGCTCCATAGCACGAAAAATAACCCGGGGGTGGATGCCTGACGTCTTGACCACGTTCATGAAGGAGAAGTCGCAAATGTTATATGTATCATCGCTTACAAACTTGTCGGAGTTTGAAAAGCAGGAAGGAGATGGAGGTTGTAGCTAGTTTGGTTGCTCAGAACGTATATCCATAGATTTTTTCGAGAAATTTTAATGTTATTCTTAGTTACTGAACACTCACGGACCAGGATTTGGGTGGTGAGAGCAGCTCAGTGAGGGCTCTTCTAGACACAATCAGAATGTGTAACCTAGGTGGTCTGCCACAAGTAGGCTTGTTATTTAAGTGACTAATTTTCAGCCTGAAAACTCGATAAGCAAAAAAAGGGTGCTGGAGTCTTGGATAACCATGAGAGGAGAGAAGTATAAGAAAATTTTTATGAGGTCAGTATTAATTTGAAAACCAAAAAAAAAGTCTTCATTTTGTGTCTTCGACGAGAGAGAAGGTTTGATTAGGTGAGAAAATGACCAATTTAATTAATGTAATTGTGACTAATATAACAAAACATGCAGTTTTGAGATATCGTGTTTGGTGGGCTGCATTGCAAGAAAATAGCATGATGCCGATGAAAATTTTTGAGGATTAAAGTTGTAGAAATATTGCGTTAATTTTCCGAGAAATTTCCAACATAATATCTCTTTCATTGGAATGCCCTCGGTAATTTGTGATGAATTCTCAGTATTTCACTGGAAGTTGGTTGTCGAAATCTTCTCGGAACCACCGAAAATGTAGTTTTCTCACAATTTTCTAGGAAGCATAGTTGGTAACTTCCCAAGAATATGTCATCGGAAAATCTAACGGAAAGTTGCTGAATGATTTTTATTTTAGTGTGCCGGCAGCTTTTGGTAATTACTTTGACAACATATATACCAATGATGACCATCATAAGAAATTGATAATCTCGCTCATCAGCAGATCTAGAAAAGAAGATTGTTTCAGATCTAATTTTGTTCTTAGTTATTCATCTATAAAACCTCTTCGATACTACGTTGACAACATATATATCAATGATGAATGTCATAAGAAATTGATAATCTCGCTCATGAACAGATCAATAAAAAAAAATTGTTTCAGATCTTTTTTTTTCTTATTCATTTATCTATAAAACCTCTTTGATTTCCTTGTTGTTTAAGATTATACGCCTTAAAGTCTCCATAAGAAAGATTTTAATCTCATAAGTGTCATGATCTTTTTTTCTTCCATTGCTTTCTTAAAACCTTCTTCATTTGCTTTCTCCAATGCTTTGGTTAATATATCTACTCCTTTTTATTTTTCCACATTTCCTTGTTCACATTATCCATTTGAGTATCTATCTGCAACATGGTTCTATTATGAATAACTCTGTTTAATATGAATGCCACACAGTTGGAAGTATACACAAATTCGATAGTGAGCTAAAAGTTGAAATATCAGGTTCGAGCGTAAAAAACTTATAATGAAGAATTTACGGATTAACCAAATTTGGAATCAAAATTAAGAGATATTTATTTTTACATAATGTAACAACTAATCATTTATGCCAATTACTACCCGGTTCTATCCCTTCTTTCTGGAATCATTCGATAACGCTTTACCGTTGGAGATGATGTGGCCGAAATAATATATGGTGAAGGTCAAACCAAGACTATTCCATTTGAAAGAAAAAAAGGACGTAACCATGTAGCAATTTAATTCACCGAATAACATGTAACTATTAGTCAATAATGAATCATTATTATTTACAATCACATCAAATTAAAAAAAATACATATTACATATTTATTTACCACATACTTATTCACTATATGCGGTAAAATGAGTGGATAAAATAAAAGTTATTCCATTGAGTATAAATAGCAAGTCCAGAAATGCAAAGGCATATCATTTGAAATTTCTGGAGTGTTCTATTCCATATCACAAAAATAGTATAGGACACCAACCTCTTCTGAACCCCTAAGTAATAAACATTATCCCAATCCACGCAACCCCTAAATACTAAACCCTCATCACTAAACCCTAACCTAAATATAATTTCTAAACCCAAATATCAAAATTTAAAACTAGATATTTTGTAATTTTCAGCTATACTATATAAATATAAATTATAGAATAGACTTGAACTCATTGGTAAAAATGAATGTTTCAAATAATCAAATTTATGGAGGAGAAGACAATTGTGACATTGAAAGAGAGGCAAGAGATGAAGTTGATAATATATGGACATAATTAAAATTCCACTATTTCCTATCAATTTACCAAAGATGCCAACGTCACACAATTATTTGTTGCACACTTCCTTGCTTTTCATGTATAAAATATATTATGCGTCTCTAGATCTATTCCATTTGTATATGTAAATTAATAACACATCACATTCTATAAAATAGTATAAAATAACGAATTGATAGATAAATAGTATAAACTCTTCAAAATAGTATAGTTACTACTAGTCCACTGTATAGTTTTTACTAGTTCACGTATTCAACATCTTTTAGCCATATCTAACTTTCAGTAATATAACCATAATGTGTTATCATTCGTAAATGTTTAGTTTTGACTAATAAGTATAATCTAATCGTTTCACAAAAAAGGATACAACAACAAAACATAACACATTTATGTATTGTACTGTACATGCACATTTATATTTTACTTTCACCAAATAGAATAGAGTAATACAAATAATATATCGCAACTGAATAACCGAATATGGAGTTGATGGAGTAATGAAAGAGAAGAATGCAGAGGCGAATGAGATGATTTGATTTGTAGAAAAAATGATGCTCGAGTTGATGAAAGAGAAGAGGAAACACCTACAAAAGATGAAGGAGAAGAAGAGATGGTGAGAAGAAGTGAGGAGACATGGATGGAGACGGTGGTAGAGAGAATATGGTGGCAGGGATGAAACAACTGGTTGTGGTGCTCATTTTATAGGTGGAATAATAACAAACATATACATAATGTATTTCATTTCCATTCTATATATACATAATAGTAAGAATATAAGAAAAAAAAAGTTCATTTTCTCCAATTAATTTTTACTAACTGATGGTGACGTTGATGGATGAGAAATGTGTGATGGCGATGAGGAAAAGGTGCATCTGAAGACACCAAAGGAAATTTTTTGATATAGTAGACGGTCGGGAATAGAGAAATGGAAAGAGGTGAAGACAAAACATATGATGACGTTGATGGAAGTAGATATGGTGGTGAAGATGAAATAAACGATGATGAAGGATGTGTCAGTTGTACATGTAGAGGTGGTTGAAGCTATGTGACAAAAGTTTATGGATTTTTCGTACTTAAAGGGGAGAGAAAGAAAGAGTGAAGACGAAAAAATTATTACTAAAGGTATGTATATCTCTCTAAAATTTAAAAATTATTTTTATAATAATTATTAATTTATTTATTTTTTCTTTGTAGGTTTTGCCGAATACAATAAATGGTAATAATACTGCAATATAGCAATATTACATAAAAATACGAAATACAATGAAAAGGTGGATTTTTTAGTTGTGGATTAAATTGTAATTTTTGATAGTTATACAATGCATTTTCTTTTGAAATATCAAGTTCAGAGTGTAAAATACCCATTAGATATACTGTTATCGGTCCAAAAAATTATGGAATTGAGTTTTAAACTTTTTGAATTCAAAAAATTAATATTAATTAGTATTAATATTATGTGAATCATATATGAACTTAGACCTGGGCGTAATTAACTCTACCCGAAATCCGTACTCTAAGCCGAACCGAAGTACTGGGTTCGGATCGGTAACGGGACCGTGCAAAATACCGAATGGATCTTTAGCTCTAGTAGTTCAGATATCGGGTCGGCTCGGTCGTGTACCGAGATCCGAACTAAACATCCGAGTAAACCGATTGAACTCGACTCTTTTTCACCTGTTCCAATTATTATTCAGTGAGCAAGCTTTAGTCCCAAATCTCTCGATGGATCTCGTCATAACTACAAACTGGAAACAATAAATATAATAATTTCTTTGTCTTGTGACCATCTGATAAAAGAGGAATTAATTGCAGGTTTGTTCGTTTTATGTTGTCTGCACTTCTTCATCGGTTCTTATGAATGCTTTGGTAGTGATTCAAAATCAATCGCCTCGTTTTCTATTTGCATGTCGTGTGATTCATTTTTTATTTATTCATTTTTGCATGTTTTCTGTTTCGTTTTTCACTAATACCTCTGTAATTTATTGTTTTTGTTTTCCACACACGTGTTTTCATGTTTACATATGGATTCAGCATCCTCTTGAAGATGTGGACACGATTGAAAGAGACATCCTTGATTCTTTATCACATGGAACAAACTTGTATTAAGCTTAGTACTCAATATGAATGTTAATTATTAACAAATAACAATCTTTTGCATTTTGCAGAGTATGGAGATGCAACATCCCAAACAATACTATACATTTTGATTTGCGTCTACGTTATAAGATTCTGCTTGTATGTATGGGTTTGAACAAATTAATTCTTATTGTCTACTAGTGTACCATTGCCTGACTTTGGATTTAGATATTTTCACTTTTTAGATTCAATTTTTCTGTTTTGTGTGTTTTTTAGGATTTTTTTTTTGTTATTTTTGTATTAAAATCCGAAACTTAACCGTACCCATTTCAATTTCAGGTTTATGTGGATCTTCTATAACTGTTCCGAACTGATCCGAACCCGATCGATTCCGAACAGATCCCGTACCGAAATTTCATAAAAACCGAATGAGGCCTCTATATGCTTAGTACCGAAAATCCGAATTAACCGAACCGAACCCGAACGGGACACCCATGCCTATATGAACTATCCTCACCTGTAGTCCACTGTACGCCACCGCTTTCATGTACATTTGTAGATCTAACATGTTTACAAATCAGCCCCTACCTTCGCGCAGTGGCGGAGCCACGTGAAGCAAGGGTGGGGCAGTTGCCTCTGATGCAATTTTCTAATTCAGTGTAATTTCTTTACAATTTTAGTTATGTCCCTGATTACATATTACTAGAGCAATTTCCGGGCTACGCCCAGGTTGTTTTTGAAATTTTTAATCAAATTTAAATTTTTGGCATTTTTATTTGAATATATATATATATAATATTATAGATTATAGAAATATAAATCTGCCGATAAATATAAAAAAAGTTAAACTATTTCTGTCAAACAATGTTAAGATAATTGAAACTCAAAAATTTATTTTTATGATCTAATTAATCTTTTATTTTTGATTTAGCTTCTTCTAAAAACTACTGTTAAACTGTCAACTAAATTTAAACTTTGGAATAATTGAGTTTCCATTTTTCAAGTAACATTAGCTTTTGAAAATTATATTCTCTTTTGCATTGGTCAAGCCTAAAAGTTGTGGAGTTAGGAAGAATTGATGTCACAGTGATTGAAGATACAGTGGTCATGGAACTCTACATGTACATGTGCAGTGGTTTATTAGAGAATAAAGTGTGTTCAAAAAAAAAATGTGTTCAAAAAAAAAAAGAATAAAATAGAACATGAAAAGATGCTAAACTATTATTTGTATGAAACTTTTAAACTGAAGCAAAAATGATTTTTTTCCCAATCGTTGCTTTTCTGATACCTTTCTCCAGTTCTTTCTGAGATTCTTTACTCAGTTGGCTTATTATCTGAAATTTAAGTAGAAGAAGAACACCTTTAAGTTTCAAGTTACATAAGAGGTGATAAATTAAAAACTCATTATACACAACAATAACTAACACAAATAATATATAAACTCAACAATCTCATTAAATCAAAGCTCAATGATTTGTTTCACATTTATACATAACTCAGAATAAAGTAAAATGGAACTTAACTATGACGAAATATCTAAGATGCATTTCTATCTAATTAGGACCTTCATCTGCCTACCACCGAGGTAGGAATGTGTATTTCCCAGCTGGATAGCAAGGGCAGCCTATAAATGAGTAGAGTATCTTACAAATCCTAAACCTTTGTCTCTTTGAACACGAACCTAGTCAATAACTTCAGCACCAAGAGAATAGAAGTGGCGGTGAAGATCAACCTGGGAAACCTGAAAACACAAACAAATATATAAATCTTTATATCAAATGTACTTTTTTTTTGAAACACTTTTATATCAAATGTACATATGACAATTCTGTCAAGCTTAAAGACTACAATGCCCTTTTCTTTACCTAGGTACCTAGATTCCCAACGTAAACAGTTGTATACTGAGCATTGAGCATTGTTCTCTAGAGCATCACCATTACTTGTATCTTTGCCATCCTCTGCAGGAACACATAAGCTAATGTTTCAATATACAAAAGTTAAGAATTCAAACAGTTAGAGGATGTTTTTTGTTTCCAGTAAATTCTCTTTTTATGCATAATAAAACACAAAACATGGAAAAGTAGAGTTTCGCCTTAAAACATACCGAGACAACAGTGGTTAGTTCCACAACACTTTTGGAATCAGAACTCATCTTGTCCTCACCAGATTTAGCTCCTTTTGTTGGCCAGCGAATCTGCCTGGTACCAAAGCCCTTTCCCTGAAAAGCAAAAGAATAATCTATCATCAATCATAAGCCAATCAAAGGTACAAGACATGAAATATAGTCTTTTTAGGTGACACAAACTTCATTATACACTCAACACACTATATGTTCAAATAAGACAAATATGCAGATTTGATCATGTACTAACCTGAGGATTCGTGGGCCAGAAAAGCTAAGATTTTGCTCAGATCCAAACCAGACGATCAAAAGAAAATAAAAAGAGAAGAAAGAGGGTCTTACGAAGTGGGAAGATGGGGGGGGGGGCGTATACTCCAACGATCGGAGGAATCACATAATCCACCGCCACCATCACCGTCCTGTTGCACAAGATCAAACGAATTTACACTGATTTTACAGAATTCATACCTGCAATTTATAAGATAATAATCATATTCTATTACATTATTAAGCTCTTACCTTATCAATAAGAGAGGGAGAAAGAGAAGGGAAGATTACGTGGCTGTACTAAGCATCTGAGCAGGGCTTTAGAGACTCGATTTAACCTTTATCTAGTTTCTGGAGCTCCGCAAGCACACATGTACCAAACAATTTCAAAGAAAGCATGAAAAAAATTGGGTTAAGATTGAATGGAAGTCGTAAAGGAAAAAGATATGGAACTTGGTGGTGAAACGCTTGACGGTCCGATGAAACGAATAAGACCATGAGGAAGACGAAAGGAGAGTCGTGAAATCATTGAGAAAGCTAGGGTTTCAACATAATGGGCTTCGATGAAACCGAAAAAATAACCAAATGACAAAAAAGTCGAGAACCCAAAACGCGTTAATAACGTGGCAAAAAGAAGCAATCTCATTGGACGAATTTCCAGTCCTACGTGGATAACCTACCTTTGCTTGTTATTCACCTTTTAATATTGTTTTGATTTTTTGCTATTAGTTTTCATCTTTGCCCCGGATAAGAATGTATTCTAGATCCGCCACTGCCTTCGCGGATGTACAAAAGTCAAATTCAGGGGTATTCTTGTCACGAGAAAAGGTATGCGCGGAGACAAAGAGTTCCGTTATAGCTCTTTTGTATCAGGAATCTCTCTGTTCTCTTCTCTCACAGACGCAACAGACAAAGAAGAAGAAAAAAAAAAATAGAAACCGCACTTGTCTGGTCTCTTCTGTTCTCGCAACAAATCTGATAAGAGTTTTGAGAATCTTCCATTGTGATTTGGCAAGCCATGGTTTCTGATTTGATCACCAACGCATCAAGCGCGAGGGATTTCGGAAAAAAGAAAAGGGTATGTTTTGATTTAATGTCTTCTTCCTCAGATCACACTCAATTCGATTCCTTGGACTCACTCTTTGATGTGTACTTACTGATTGCATTGGCTCGCAGACGAACAGGGCGGCGAAATTGAAATAGAGCAAGCTAGGTCTCCGCCGTGAACAATGGCTTTCTCAAGGTATCATCCATCATAAATGTTATATATTTTGCTTCTTTTATCTTCCATTCACATGATTCGATTTGGTTCTTGATTTGTGGGTTTTACTGTCAGTTGCGATAGTTAGCAAAGGGGATAAGGGTCAGAGAGATCGTCCGGTTGAGAATTTAGATGGGCGGCGTAGAGGAGAAGAGTATAACAATGGAACACGATGTCATGAAAGCTTTTCCAATAGCCCCAACAGTGTCCTAAGTGGTATCAATTCAGTCCCTGATTTTAGTAGCAGCGGCTCTTTCTCTGGTAATATAACAGACGAATAGGATGATGATGACGGTTGTTTGGATGACTGGGAGGCTTTTGCTGATGCTTTAGCAGCTTATGACGAAAAGCATGAGAAAGAGAATCCTCCTCCTAAGTCCTGTGAATGTGAAGAGGGTGAGAGTGTCAAGCAATCAGCTAAGCAGACGAGCAACCGGGCTTGGAGGCCGGACGATAAGCTCCGTCCTCAGGGGTCTGCCTAATTTAGAGAAGCAGCGTAGTTTTCCGGTTATGAACTTGCGTTTTAGTTCTGTGGCTGTGCCATCTGCATGTCCCATTTGCTGTGAAGATCTGGACTTGACAGATTCTAATTTCTTGCCATGCCCTTGTGGATTCCGGCTCTGCCTTTTCTGTCACGAGACGATCTGCGATGGAGATGGGCGTTGTCCAGGTTGCAGAAAGCCATATAAAAGGAACACTATCAAGGTTGAGACTAGTGTTCACGGTGGTGGTCTGACTATTCTGCTTGCTCGTTCCTCCAGTATGTTTTGCAGTTCATGTAGAAAAGAGTGATGTGGCTTTTGTTTCTCTCTTCCTGTTTCGTTTTTTACTCGCATGTTTCTAGGTTTGTCACATGTCTTTTAACCTCGTTAGAGATGGGTATAGGATTTGTCTTTTGGCACCTGAGAACTATGTTCTATGACAATGACTCTTCTGCGTTTGAAACATGTGGTGGTGGTGATGATGAACTGATGATGTAGAGTGGTATGTGTGAGTAAATAAAGTGGTACACGAGTTTGTAATACATAAAGTTGCAATAGGTCTCTCTTTCCTTTACCTCCGGTATTCCAAAGGTGTCATTTTATATTCTGGTGCTTAGAATGGACCATGAATGTTATATTTTTCCACTTGGATTTTGTTTTTTGTTACTGAACACAGCACACTAAAGATTACGTATCCGTTGCTATGTTCTAGTTTTGTTGTGATCAGTCTACCTTGTCCATTGCTACCGTCTGGTTTTGTGCTAAAGGTTTGTAATGTTAGAAGCAATTTTTAATAACCAATGGCTCCTTAATGATGACATTTTTCCTGGTTCTCGTTCAACTCTAAGGAAGGTTATGTGTTACTGGTACCTGCTATGTGATGTGGCTTTAGGCTTAAGAGTAACGTTTCTATTCTAATATCACTGTGAAGTGGAAAGCAAATTTGACATTAGTACATAGGGATATTACATTATTTCACGGTCGTATTAAAACATGTTTCGTACTTTTAAGATTATCCTGAAGTGGAAACTAAATTTCAAAACATTAGAATAGAGAGCTCTTGCATCTCTCTTTATTGCAGATTGTTTTACTACTACAACGTTTTTATTACGTCAAAACATACAAGGATCAAGCAAAGGTTTTACCAGTAGGTCCCTGAATCTCCATCCAAACGCAAGTGTACGATGATGATCTTTTACGCTTTGATATGGAACGAAAGACAGTCCATACTCGTTTCTGGACTGAGAATCTACAAACAAAAGTGCTTTGCTGTCTATAAGGAAAAGGAAACTAGAAAAATATTTCTGCAATGACTCGGGTCCATATATGGTTATCATTATATTGAAGGATTAATTCTACGCCAGAAGACTTTTCATACAAAGCTTCCAAGAAAGAAGCTATAATATCATTTTATTACAAAAGCCATCAACAAACATTAAACCCTAGAGTCACAAACTGCAACAAACAGACTCTCTAGTTCACCTTCTAAGGCATAGATTTACAACCTTTCATTTCATGACGCAGCTAAGGTTCTCTGCAATAGCATCTCTGATCCTCCTACAAGATTCTCCCTCCTCAAACCTCTTTGTCTCCTCCTCCTCTTCATACTCTTCACCTTTCCTCATCTCACCATCATCCACCCGTTCCTCCTGCAAAACACAATCATCTCCAGAATCCACAAGAAAATTATGCAACAAGCAGCCTGTAGTCACTACAAACGGCAGAAACTCCATCGTCTCCGGTTTCCATTTCCTATCAAGAATCCGCCACCGAGCTCGAACCTTAGCAAACACACTCTCAACAGCATTCTGAACCAAATTGTTGAATTCTCCACGATCTCCGTCTTCCTCGTTTGAACTGTAAGGAGTCACAAGCCATTGCAAAAGGGGGAGACAAGAATCTCCAAGAATGTAACGAGGCACCGATACACCGTTTCCAAGTCTGCAGGGAGCTCCGCTGAAGAAGCTCCTAGATTCCAAGAAGAGCTTGGTTTGCCAGAAAATAGCTCCCGGAGTCATGGTGCTAGGCCATCCAGCTGAGATATCAACAAATCTGCCAGTAGAATCAACCAACGCTTGAACAATCAGTGACTCGAGAAGCTTCCCATGTACATGGAATCTCCCGAACCCTAACACACCACAGCAATTTGGGAGCAATCGAGGCGAATAATCAGGTTTAGGATCACCGAGTAGCCCTAGTTTCTCGTTTATGACCTTACAGACTGTGAAGAAAGCGCGGGAAGCCTCGGCGACCGAAGCGAACCCGAATCGGAGGAGGAGAGACTTGTAGGAAGCGTTGTGAGCTAAACGGAAGATTGTAGCCGCTAGCGACTGAGTATCACAAGGGGAGAGGACTGAGAGGAGGTTGAAGAAAGTTGGCTTTGACATACGGAAACAAATGCGCCAGCGAGGATCGTCCTCCTCCTCCTCGGCGGAGTCTACGAAGCGCTGGAACCACGTCGTGGAAGTGGAGCACTGGGACGGCGCTGCGATTGGGAGAGACGAGAGGATAGATTCAAGGCGGAGAGACTGGCGTGGAGGGAGGATGAGATCGTTGGTTTCCAGAAATGAACGGGTCACGGCGGCTGCGGATGAAAGACGTCTAAGGAGTCGATCATTTTGAAGGAGCTTTCTCTCCGACTTTCGTTTTCTGGATTCCACGAGACTTCCACTTGCTGTGGATTTCACGGTCGCGGTCGACTTCCCGGCAGTGGCGACCATAGCTAATCGAAATCACTGGGATGCTATCATGATTTAATAATTTTCGTTGGTTTGATAGGTGAAAAGTAATCATATTACCCTAGTTACAAACAATCTATTCACATTACCCCACCCTTTTTCTTAATACCCCACCATTTTTCCTTTTACTTTCTTACCCTTTCTTTTTATATTTATTTTTTAAAATTATAAAACCCACGACTATATTTTATTTATTTTTTTCCAAGTGGATCTCAAATTTTTTTGGACTAAAATTTGTTTTTGGTAGATTTTTTTTTCAAAAAATATATTTTACTAAATTTTTTTAATAACGAAAATTATTTAAAACAAAATATAATTTTCTGTATATTTTAAAATCATATTTTATAAATAATAAAATAAAATAAAAAATTATTTCAATAATATTTTAATCAACAATTAATTCAAAAATAAATTTTAAAAAATATTAATAAATTACTTTTCCTAATTAAAAATTTATCTCTTTTATCAAATTTAAAATAAAATATTTTTCTATTTTAATCAAAAATTATTTTCAGAAATATTTATATAAATTATTTCAATAATATTTCAAAAAAATACAATTTAATAAACTATGTATTTTTTTGGCACTGTTTTTTATGGTAATAAAATATTTAAATCAATAATTAATATCAAAAAAAATTATGAAAATATTTCTATAACTTTTGGTTATATAAAAAGTATTTAAAAAAATTAATAATATATGTATTTCAAGATATTTTACTCAAAAATAAATTTAATAAACTATTTATATAAATTCTGATTTTACAGAAATATTTCTTTTAAACTGGATTTGATTAAAAATATTTCAAATATATAAATTTAGTAAAATATATATTTCAATAGTCACAATTATAGTTTTAAAATTAATGTAATAAAATATTTAAATAAATTATTTTTCCTAAGTTAAAATTATTTATTTCGTTCACATAAACTTTACAAATTTAAAATATCTTATTCATTTATGTTGATGTTTTATAAACTACTAAGAACTACCTTGAACTACCTTGAATTATCTTGTAATACCTTGGAACTACTATCTATTAGGCATATTTTTAAGAACTTTACTTTTCGCCTTAATAATTATTTTTAGAAGATATATCTCATATACTATGAGACTATATATCCATATATGTGTTTATTTGTCACAAAGAAAGCATCCACTACAAAGGAAGAGTTTCCATCAGCCAGAAAATCTCGTCGGGAGAAGAGGATGAGAGAAGAGAATGAGAGAGGGGAACATGAATAGGCAAAAGAAGGAGAGTGTATAAGTATTTTGAATGTGGAAGTACTTCTGCCACCACCGAATATCATGTGACTCTTGTGCTTTGAACTATTAGATAAGGCTGAACTACTAGGTACTATTTGAACTACTATGTGTAATATGAACTACTAAGTACTACTTGAACTATTTTGTATTTCCTTGAATTACTGTGTTTTATGCATTTTTCTAAGAACCTTAATTTTCTTCTTATTATTTATTTTATAAGATCTGTCTCATATAATACGTGATTATATATTCATATATGTGTTTCTTTTTCAAATTAAACAGAAAATAGTCTTAAATTCTCAAATTGATTGAAAATTTCTCATTTCCATAGAAATCATCTTCATACTTCTATATTAATGTGTTGATGGGAAGACCATAATGATCTGAATTTCAGAAAATACATAATTTCTGGATTTTTTCTGCCAATATGTCATATACAATCTAAAACTGTTTAAATATATCGGTATTACTAATAAATTTAATTTAACGACATTGTATTACTAAAAATGTTGTAATTTGCAATAAATATTACTATGAAGAAGGAAATACTACTAGTAGCTTGAGTACTACTAAGAATAAGATTGATATTATTTTAATATTCAAATATATTTGTTTAATAACACGTTTTACACATGTGATGCAGATAAGTATTTGAAATATTTCCAAATATCTTATTATTTGTTTTAGTAATTTTATTAAGTTATATATTTTAATGGTTTTCCTATTTTAGTTAAGATTAGGGTTTTCTAGATTTAATGATTTATTATAAATATGCATTCAAGCCTACAGTTGTATTCAGACGTTTGATAATTAATAAACGAGCTTTTGCTTTATTCCTTGATATAGATTTGATTCAGTTCATCTATTTTGAGTTGTCTTGAACAAGATTTGATTAAGTTCATCTTCTTCAGGAAGTTGGTCTCAAGAAGCTATCGCAAGAAACTCTTGATCGATCCAAGAACATGTCTCGA
>JABAYD010038525.1:0-12109 GCA_014822095.1 Diplotaxis tenuifolia | reverse complement strand
GACACCAGTACCGAATGGCTTAATATCTCACAGATGGTATTTATCCAAAATGGGCTACTTTTGTCCCATCTATTCAACTTCCGCAAGGTCCGAAAGCATCTTTATTTGCTACACATCAAGAAGCTGCACGTAAAGATGTCGAGTGAGCTTTTGGAGTCTTGCAAGCTCGATTTGCCATAATCAGAAATCCAGCTCTTTTGTGGGATAAAATAAAAGTTGGAAAGATTATGACTGCATGTATCATTCTACATAATATGATCGTAGAAGACGAACGAGATGAGTACAGTCTGTTTGATCTTTCAAGTTTCCAAAATCCGGATGCAAGCAGAAGCTCAGAAGTAGATTCCTCGGTTTCTGGAGATATACCTCCAAATCTCGGTAATTTGATGAATATTCAGAATGAACTTCGTGATAGAACGGTACATGAACGATTGAAAGCGGATTTGATTGAGAATATATGGCAAAAATTTGAAACATATCAAGATTTCAACTAAGAAGTTTCTCTCAATTCTGATTGTATTTGTATTTGTAATATGCTTTTATGTCATTTAAATAAAGAATTAATGTATTATTTTCTTTCTTTCAAATTATTTAACTTTAAAAAAATTTAATTTTTTTTAAGAACCTCGATAAGATCATACCAATGGAGGATGAAAAATTTAAATAGATAAAAGGAGGTACTAAAACTTTCAAATCACCAAATTAAACATTTATTTAATCTTAAGTACCCTCTAGAGGTAATGGATGGAGGTGGTGTTACCAGGTCAACCCGACCGCTTTTAAACTACCGCTCTCCTATCGAAAAGAAAAGCCCTGGAAAACCCTAAAAACGGCGCCTATTTGCTTTACAGTATTTTCTCTGAGAAAGAAGATACTTCTTCGCCTCCTCCGTCGCCGCCATGTTTGAGTACCGTTGTAGCTCCATCGATTGGAAGCCATCTCCGATCGTAGCTCTTGCTACCAGCCCCGACGGTTCTCAGGTCGCCGCAGCTCGCGAGGACTGTTCTCTCGAGCTCTGGCTCGTCTCTCCCGGTGCTGTCTCTTGGCACTGTCAACTCGTACGCTGCTCTTACTCTTCTCCTTCGACTCCTAGTAGATAAGATTCGTGAAGTATGTCCAGTTAATTTGTGTTTTTGGTTTCTTTCTTAATTGAGTTTAGATCATCCATGGAGATCCGAAATCGAGAATCTCGCACCTTGCCTGGATTGGTACTGGATCTAAAGGTTCCTCTAGGTTACTTTCGTCTAGCATAGATGGCACGATTTCAGAGTGGGATCTTTTTGACTTGAAACAGAAGGTGAATATCACTGACCTAACACTTATATCTTCTTGTAATGTAATTGACATGTTTTGCTTGTTAATGTACATGGCAGGTCGTGTTAGAGTCAATTGGAGTATCAATCTGGCAAATGGCTGTGGCTCCTCCCTCCACTAAAGCAGGAGGTAAAGGACCTGAGCTGATTCAGAATGAATACATGAGTGAGAAATCAGATGACGAGGAAGAAAGTGGAACTGAAGATGATTTAAAATTGAACGAGAAATCAGAGGTCTGTGATAGGCATCTTGCAGTTGCCTGTGATGATGGCTGTGTGAGGATATATTCTATCTCTGAATCAGACAAGTTAACTTACTATAGATCGTTGCCTCGGGTCAGTGGTGAGACATCTTTACGATCCTTTGTATACCATCATTTGATTCATCATTATTGTATCTGCTTAGAGCTTTATGGAATGTTATCTTCGTAGGACGTGCTTTGAGTGTGACGTGGAGTTTGGACGGACGGAGAATCTTTTCTGGCAGTAGTGACGGGTGAGGATATTTGTTATTTTACTTTGTATGAGGTTAATGTTATCTGATTTTTTTAAAGGATGCATATTTGGTTTGAATGTTCATCTATGTCTAAGTGGAAAATATTATTTGTAGGCTGATAAGATGCTGGGATGCCAACCTCTGCCATGAGGTATATAGAATTACAGTTGGCCTTGGAGGACTGGGAAATGGATCCGAGCTTTGCATTTGGTCACTTCTTGCGTTGAGGTAGAAATTATTCTGCTCTTATGTTGGCTTTGTGCTTTTCTTTTCCTATTGCTAATGATCTATGTTTTATTCTAGATGCGGAGTTCTTGTCAGCGGAGATAGTACAGGAACTGTCCAGTTTTGGGATAGCCAGCATGGAACTCTTTTGCAGGCGCATTCTAATCACAAGGGTGATGTCAATGCTCTGGCGGCAGCCCCAAGTCATGACCGTGTGTTTTCTGCAGGTGCTGATGGACAGGTAAATGATACCACTGGTGTTCTCTCCCATGCGGATTTTAGTTAACAATTGATGTATTTTAAAGACTGGTTTCCCTTTGGGAGACATTGGACTTAAATAAAGTAGAAACTTATCGTTTGACCAGTGGCAAGTTTTGACTTGCTAATACCCTGTTCATCCATTTGTAGGTTATTCTATATAAGCTCGCTGGTGGTGAATTTGAATCACAAGATTTGAAACCTTCTTCCACCAAGAAGTGGGATTTTATTGGTTGTGTAAGGGCTCATACGCATGACATCAGAGCTCTAACCGTGGCAGTGCCAATAAGTTCTGAAGGTCAGTAGCTTCTTGAGTTATTCTAATTTTTAGATTTTCAAGTAAAATAGGCAATTAGAATTCACGTTAGGATGTGTTAGAGTTGAAGGATCACAGACACAGTGAAAACTCAAAGCATTGAATAGAAGAAAATCAGAAACTAGAACAGCAAATGCGTTAAGACAGAGTTTCTCCTTTGTTAAAACAGATACCTTTATTAACTATGCATAAGTGAACAGTGTTCTTCTATCTAGAAGCAGCATTCTTTCTGCTATTTTGTGGTTGTTAAACTTCCTTCTTTCGCAGGCACCTTTCCAGACCGTTATGCAAAGAGAAAAAGTCGTAAACAGCGCAAAAAGGACAAGCCGACTGGTTTCAGTTACCATAAATGGGCACACTTGGGGGTTCCAATGCTCATTTCAGCTGGTGATGATGCAAAGCTTTTTGCATACTCGGTTCAAGCGTTCACTAAGTTCCCTCCACATGATATTTGTCCTGCACCTCAGAGAGTGCCTATGCAGATGGTACATAACACAGTGTTCAATCAGACTTCTCTTCTCATGGTTCAGGAATCTTGTTCGTTAGATATTCTTCGTATTAACATAAGCAGCGATTCTAGTGGGCGTGTCTCCACCAAGCCATTAGTTCGTGTTAAAAGTAAAGATAGCCGGAAGATTATCTGCAGTGCAATCTCTAACACAGGATCACTTTTTGCGTATTCTGACCAAGTTCGCCCAAGCCTGTTTGTGTTGGAGAAAAATAAACTTGGAAAGAATCCATGGAGTCCCAACAGAAAGCGACTTCCCAACCTGCCGTTTGCTCATTCCATGGTCTTCAGCTGTGACAGCTCTCGGCTGATAATAGCTGGGCATGATAGAAGGATATATGTATGTGCCAATTTTTTTTGCTAATTTTACTTTGACTTGCTTGACCTTATCAAACATCTGAACTTTATTTTGTTGGCAGACTGTTGACATTGATAGCATGGAGCTATTAGATACTCTTACTCCACGCCAAGAAGGCCAGGAAAATGAATCTTCTCCTCGTGAGGCTCCAATCACAAAACTGTATACTAGTTCAGATGACCAGTGGCTAGCTGCTATCAATTGCTTTGGCGACATATATGTGTTCAACCTGGAAACACAGAGGTGAACATTTCTGTGAACCCTATTTGCTTACAATTATTTATTAAGACTTGTTTGGCCTGTATATTTCAAAGCAGCTGTTTGTAAACTTTTTCTCATTCATTCTTTGGTACTGAGTACAGGCAGCATTGGTTCATATCAAGGCTCGATGGTGCATCTGTTGCAGCCGCTGGTTTTCATCCAAGGGACAATAACATGCTTGTGATCTCGACCTCGTCAAACCAGGTCTTTGCATTGGACGTGGAGGCTAGAGAGTTGGGCAAGTGGTCAGTGCAGCATACTTTTTATTTGCCAAAGAGCTTCCAAGAGTTCCCTGGTGAGGTCGTAGGGCTCTCATTCTCGCCATCGCCAAGCTCATCATCTGTAATCATTTACAGCTCCAGGTACTACTTGACATTTATCACTATTTACAACTTGCTTTACAAAAATAAAAGCAAGCTCTAACCCCTTTGTGTTTCTGTTGCAAAGCAGAGCAAAGTGTTTGATTGAGTTTGGGAAGCCGACAGAACAAGGCGAAGAGATGGATTTGACATACGACAGCAACTTGTCGGAAAAGATGGAAGGTAGAATTGCGAGCATGGGTTTGGAGAAATTGGGAACCGTGAACCGAAAGCGTAGATTCGAGGCATCACAAAAAGAGAGCAAGAAGGGTAAAGAGAGAGAGAACATTGAAATGGGAACGTGGAAGCACCCTGTTCTATATCTAAAACATCTATCAAAAAGCGCAACATTGGTGGTGGAGAAACCATGGATGGAAGTTATCAAAGGTTTGGATTCACAGCCAGTTCACAGACATATATTCGGAACATAATGCAGCAGGAGGGAGATAAAAGGAGGAAGCTCTTTCTCTGAAGAGAGTTTCCATTTTAAATTTTGAAGTCAAGCTTAACGCATTGGAGAAGTTAAAAGAGTTTTAGAGGAGGAACAAGTATATTTTGATTTCAATATTTTTGTGCAATATCATATGCTTCGAAGAATTTTGTAAGCGACTCAAGTAGTCTATTTTGGTTTTGTTGTTTATTCGTTTATTTTTACTTTTAGAATGTTCTACTCGTCACTCGTTGAATACTGAGTTTTTCTAGCTCGTAATTTTATTAAATATTAAGAATTGTTTTATGCCCATATTTAAAGAAATTTTAGTTGCCGCTATATGGGACTCTGCTCATTACAGCGTAATTGACAGTTAGATTAGTCGAGAAATTAGCGATGAGAAGAAACAATTTCCGAATAAGACCGAACCAGAAAATCAATTTTTTCTTCTCTTTGTCCTTCCTTGAGTCCATTTCATAAGGTCATTTTATCTAGAATTTATGGTAGGATCCGTTACCATAAAATCTGGTGGATATGTGACCAATTAACAAATCTCGCAATCATCACAATGAGATAAAAGCTTTAACATGCATGGAGCGTTAGACTCACAAACAAAAGGTAAACACTTTTCTTATAACGGATTCCAACTCTTTTCCCCTGAATTCAGAATCAAGAAAGTAAAAAAAGATAGATATCAAAACCACCACGAAAGGGGAAAGGGAAAGCTTGTATGTGTCGACCAAAGATACGATGTTAAACGGCAAAGCCAGAATCTCAAGAAGGTAAAGCCATTAAGACACGTACGAGAAAAGAAGCCCCCAGACGTCAACTAAAAAAACCCCACGTGTACTCTCCTTCTCTCCCACCGTTGCATGGTTCAGACACACGCTGCAACTGCCTCGTGTTCCTCCCCAAACACCAATCACTAACTTACACAACATCTCCAACAACCAAAGACGCCAATAACGCCTAACACTTTTTTTTTTTTAAATACATTTGCATGTAGTAAAAATTTGAAACAAAAAATGGTGATAGGTGTAGGCACGCATGACGTCCAGCACCAACACGCGTTGCGGTGACAAGCACTGTGATTGGTGAACCGAACCACATCCCATAGTATCTTCTTGTAAAAACGGCACATTAAACTTAGTTCTCTACACGTGTCCCTATCCCCAACCCTCTCTAACACGTACCCATCCTTTTCTCTCCAAATGTCTTTCTTCCTTAATATTCGCCTCTCTCTTATTGGCTCACCACTCTCCTTATTATAACCTTACCTCTCGTCACCTTCTCTTTGATCTCTCAACATCTATCTCTATTCTTCTTCTTGTGGTTTGAGTTTTGTTTTTCTTTAGTTTTACGCTATGTTAAAGATACTCACCCCGCATAACTCTCACTCGACCACCACCACCACAACTCTTAAAACAGCTGAGATCTTGTCCAAATACAGACCTATTGCTCCTAAGCCTGGAACAACTCAAGTTAACGATAATGACTCTTCTTCCTCTATGTCTCACAAGATTAACCAATCTCCTTACCTCCGTAACCTCTGGCCTCAGCTTCAAGCTCGTCCTACTAGAACCCGCAAGCGTGGCCGAGGGGGCATGGGTCCAACCTCTGCTCTCTCCTTAAAGAGACACAAACAATCATCTGCTAGTACCACTACTACTACTCCACAGCGCGTGTTTGGTCCTATTAAAACGTTGTCGTTTCAGGCTTTCACTCATGCTGGGTTACCTAACCTCGCACAAGTTGGGTACGCCTTGGAGAATGGTGGTGGCCCTCATGCTTTGGTTACTCTGCCTCTTCTTCAATGCTCTCCTTCTCCAACTAAATGCATGGAATCAGAGATCAAAGAAGTCATTGATCTGAACAAGACCACGGAAGTGATAGAGAGAGATTTCTTGAAGCAACTTCAAGAACCCATCACCACAACAAAAACCACAAGCAGAGTTATAGCACCTCAGGCCATAAGACCGGTTTGCTCAAGAATCAACGTAGCATGCATAAACCCACTCACCAACCCATCTCCATCAGCTCAAATCATGAAGAAGTCACCACAAGATGTTGAAGAGGAGTTTGAATCTGATAACGTACCAGCCATAATCTCTGACTCGAACAACAGAGTCAGGCTCGTGAACTCTGCATACAAGGAGATGATGGGGCAGCCTGAGTGCGCGTGGCTAGACTCGATGGTTGGAGGGAAAAGGATCTGTGGAGAAGTGATGATCCATCTCTGTGAAGCTAAGATTCCGGAGAATAATAATGGGTTCTCTTGCTGGGTGAGGATAGAGTGGGGACGAGACGGTAAGGAGGAGTATGTGCATGCCTTTTGCGATGTGGTGAAGCTTGAGTGTGATTCCACGGATTATGTCTTTGCGTGGAGGTTTCACACAACAGCAAGAGAAACTTGTCGATCAAGCAGCTGCCATGCTTAGTTTAGGGTTATGTGCGTTGTTCTTTGTAGTGGTTTTAGCGTAATGTGATGGCGGAATGATATATAATATATAGTAAAATATGTAAATCTTTGTTAGTGATAGTTCCTTCTGTTATAATACACTATGGAGAACAACATGTTTAAGAACGGTTTCTCTCTTCACTAAACATAACCCTTCAAACCAACGTATCTTACAAGTTACAACATGTTCAAGAACGGCTTGCAAACTATATGTAACAAAAAAACCTATAATCAATAATATGCCCCACTGCGACCTTATCTAGAGGCTGAAGAAAATTTCTGTTACCTTTATATTTGTACTTATAACTTTGCATGAGTAACTTACTTATTCTTAATAGTCTTGCAAGTCAAACGAAACTGTGTAGCAGAGCCTACAGTTCATATGCAGCTTTGTGTGACAAAGCTTGCATGTTTGGCACATGCCCTAATCTTCATCCATGCGTTGGGAAATCTTTCTGAGCTCAGAAAACAATAACCAAGAAGTGTTTGGTATGTGTCTTGATTCGGAAGGACCTAGGGCCATCTTTAATAGCTTGATTACAGCTCTATCTATCTCTGCAGAGTAGTAAGATAGGGATAGTACAACAATTGCGTCCTCTTCTTTTATTTAAAGATTCATATGAACACAAATTGAGATAGTAAGAGAGCCAATCATAAGGGATAAAAATAAAGGAAGAAGGAGACCATCCTTTTGCTCAGAGTTTCTAGTCTGAGCCAATTATGATAAAAGTTGAAAACAACAAAGGATCAAATCCCAAAAGCAATACAACGAAAAATAACAGTTTGATATCCAATAGTAAACCCATTTACGTCCTTATTCAGGGTTTATACTTGTTAAGCAGCATCAGAGGTTACAAGAATGAATAGTGGAGTCTCTCCAAGTTTCTCCCTTCCCTTGAGAACTGGTAACTCAATCACGCAAGCACACTCTGCAATCGTCACTCCTACCCGCTCTGCAACCAGAGAAAACAACTTTCTTTTAATATTACACGCAAATGCTGCATATTAAACAAAAAGGGTGGTTTGGAGTTAAGTTACCAAGAAGTCGGATAGCAGCAGCGAGAGTGCCACCAGTGGCAATGAGGTCATCAATGATGATAGCACGCTCACCAGGCTCAACCGCACCTACATGCATCTCTATCTTATCTGTTCCATACTCCAACGAATACTCCTCCGATATAACCTTCCCTGTTATTATTAAGGAACCACCAAATGATTGATTAGGATTAAAAAGGGATGCGGCCATATCAACGTGGTGCTGCTCACTAAGTGGTGTCTTAATGACTTGACAAACAACCATTCTCGTAATTACTCAAGATGGTCAAATATGAAACAAACAATCAATTAGGCTACTGCAAAAAGAACTTAGCAAACGAGTAGAAGATATAACAGCTAAATAAAAGTCACTTTGCTAAAGTCCACTGCGGTAAAAATGAAGCAAGAAGCCATTTAAGATAAACAACTTCCCATGTTAAGAAGATCTTTGGAAATAACCCAATATCAAAATAGCAACAAGCCACTAGAGGAGGACAAGAAAACATACCAGGAAGCTTCTTGGGTTTCCTCATGGGAACAAATTTAGCACCAATAGCCAACGCAATAGGAGGTCCAAAAATGAAACCTCTTGCTTCCACACCTGTGACACCATTTTCAATCACCACAACAACCATTTCATTACATACAAAAAGGAATCAACTTTGACTCAATGGAAACAGAACCGTGAGTTAATTAGTGTGTGAAAGAGTTAGTTACCTGCAACAACAGAGATGCCTTTGCCTTTGTATCTTTCAACAAAAATATCAATCGTATCCTTAAAGGCTTCAGTGTCCAGAAGCAGCGTGGTTATGTCCTGAAACATGATCCCTGTTCCAAAGTATCCAATTCCATAGGAGCAGATCAAGATTTAAAACTAGTGACATTCGTTCCAATTTGAAAAGCGTTTTTTTTTTTTTGGGTAGAGAAAGGGAGACCTGGTTTAGGGAAGTCGGGGATGACTCTAATGGAAGAAGCGATCTTGGGGATTCTGGGATCTTGCACATCTTCTTTGGTTGCCATTTCAACTCGCTCTGCTCTACTGTTACCACACCCAAAAGAATCGGAGAACAATGAGAGGAGAAGGCGTCGTTAGATGCAACACACACACAGACCTAGTGACTGACTTATTATTTTACCTATTTATCCTAGTGGTTTTCTCGCTTTTACGGAATTGCCCCCGCCCACCAAAAGCTTCTCTCTTTTTTTTCTTGCTAAAGGAAACAAAAAAAAATTTGGTGTTTAAAAACTGGTGGTGGAGTATGATGGACTAAAGCCAAAGTAAAATGTCTAAATCCAAATACGACTATGATCAACTAGTTCATCCAGTCTAACTAATAAATTAGAAGTATCAAAAATGGATTTTCTATATCTAAATAATTTGTCTATGTTCTATGAATATTCTTTTCTTTGGACTCTGATAATAATTTTTTAAAAATCGATTTTGACTTCAATTTTAAGATATTTGAATCGGCTGTTGACAAACCGGTCAAGTTCATTTTTATTCTAAATAAAATTAGATTTAATCTATTGCATTCCGCTTTGCATTGCTGCATATGGACTCGTCTACAACCAACTTACTATATTTTGAGTGTGATCTACCCTATGGATAGCCGTCCATTTGACTCTAGACACGAGGCGGAGCAAGAGATAGCAATACTATTAGTGACTGCAAATTCTTTTAGAGATCTGCAGTAGTTGACAAACGCATTAAAGTCTATGCACACCTAATTCATTGGTGGCTTTTTGTTTTCTTGGTCAAAGTTGGCTAGTTTTTTTTTTAATATTCTTTTCACATGTGCTTTAAAACTCATTTACACTTGGAAAAAAAAACACACTCAATGGAAAACGACATAAAATCAACCAGTTCAAATGTGTGTTTTCTACACCATGTTTATGCTTAGTCTAGTATTATTACACAAAACAGTTCATTAACATCAGTCGCCCATTCTAACCCACTTGCTTTCTCACTCATATGGGATTGTAAATCGCCGTGAATGATAAAGAAGCGCAAATACAACTTGTCTCATCAAATTGGTCGTACTGGAATTCGGACAAAAGAGGCTGACCACTTGTTTATTGTTCTGACACATGACTTTGGTGCTTGATGATTCCATTATACGTGTTTAGACACATTGAATAGATAATCCCCAAATTTAGATGTATACATTTATACTTTGGTGACTGGTGTTGTTCATCAGAATTTAGAACGCCCATGTAAGTGATTATGATACATGATTATTAGCTCTTGTTGTATCATCACATTAGTACTTGGTTAAATGGATCTGAGCATCTTTGTATACCGTGAGGTCTAGCAAATGCACCTTTTATATTGGCTTAGATTTTTCTTTCTAGCTAAGAACATCTACAATGATATTTCATTTTCCACTTCAAATCTCAGTTTACAGTAAAATCTACTCTAATATTACTACATTTCCAATTAAGTAGAAGAAAAAACGGTTTCTTTTAAAAATGAAACAATCAAATTAACTATCCTACTACTCTTGGTTTTCACCTTATAGAGTTATTTTTGAGACGAGAGTATATTATAATTATTGAACTGATTCGTTTCACAATTTTGAACATATCACGTTTTCTCGTTGTCTTACATAAAGATAAGTGAGCAAAATGTATCACAGAAAATTACTTTGTCAATAGGTTTAGGACGAGGTTCCTTTCTTTGACTTAGCTGCCAACTGAGTCTCCGGCTGCAAATTATTCAATGCAAAAAAAATGATAAGAAAATAGGCACATAAATGATGATGGTGAAAATGAGGATTGGCTGAAGTGCACTGAGATATAGATAATATACCTCTTTCTTGACAGGCTCTTCCTTCTCTGACAATATCAACTCAATGTGACATGGGTTTGACATGTAAGCTGCATAAAAAAACAAGAACAGAATTGGATCACAAGTTGTCAAGAAACAAAAGCATGAAAAAAAAAAATGAAAAACATACGATTGATTCTTCCATGAGCACGGTATGTCCTGCGCCTCTGTTTTGCTGCTTGGTTCACTTGGACGTGAGATATGAAGAGTGCATCAACATCCAAACCTTTGACCTCAGCATTGCTCTCAGCATTCTTGAGGAGATCAAGAACGAACTGAGCAGATTTAGCAGGCCAACGACCTTGACCGTTTGAATGTCTGTTCTTAGCCTGAGCAGTACGACCAACACCACGACAGAAACGTGTGAAGGGGATTGCTTGCTTATGAGCTATCACATCTTCCAAGTATCTCTTGGCCTTGTTCAATGGTAGCTTTCTTATGGCGTGCGCTGTCTCCCTAGTGTTCTGTCCACACAAATACATTATTATATTAACTCACATTATCAAATCATCAAGAACTAATCAACACTACTGAAGTATTCCTTGTTACAAATTTAAAAAGAAAATGTACCATCATGTACTGAACCAATTAGCTATTAGAAGAAACGTAGGTTCACCCAATCACGATGACCAATTCGATTTTCCTGACATTTACGTGAGCTCTATTTAATGTAACAACAGGGCCCTGCTTTTTGTTATTCAGGTTTCTTCTATCCTATTTCAAAAGAAACCCTAATCTGATTCATTTTCGAGGTAAAATAAGACATTTTTTTTACCTTGAAGTGGACCCTGAGATCAGCTCCCCTCGCTTTGCAAGCTGCAAAATGCGTCACAAGTGAAAAGTAAATAATCGTGGATCAATACACAACCTCAATAGCAGTGTAGAGTTAAGAAAGAGTTGTCACATTTGGTCGAATTGCCGGGTTCCTGGGAGTACTTCACCTGTTTTAAAGAAAGAAAGAGAAGCATAAAACAGAGATCATATGCGAGAATATGTTGTGTAACGAGTGTGTTTAAGTACTTACCATGGCGACCAAACAAGTGAACTGACGGAGGAGAAGAGAATGGAGTTTGGATAATTTGGGCAAATTACTTTTTATATGTGGAAACATCTGAAACCCTAAACGGCCGAAGAATATGGGCCTTTAGGGGCTACTTCTCGGTAGAAGATAAACGGCCTGGTTGGTTTTCGGGATTTCTTTTTCTAATTGTAGTAGACTAATGTCTAGCTTATTGAATCACAAAGTTAATAAGAAGTCCTTCTCT
>JABAYD010038499.1:0-14146 GCA_014822095.1 Diplotaxis tenuifolia | reverse complement strand
TTTTGTGAAATATCCAAATTCAAAATATTATTAAGTCAAAGTTATTTGAATATAAATAAAAAAAAATAAAATGATATCTAAATTCAAAGTATTATTTAATTAAACATGATCCTAATTAACATAGACACAACCCGAATAAAACATTGAACCCCCAAAAAAAATGAGTACAACACACATGCCTATTTTTGCCAGAGGAAAAATTGAAAGGAGACACACATGTGTTATAATCTTCTTTCAGTTTTCCAATGTTTGCTTAAGTATCTTAATTTTCTTTTTCAAATATGGTTATTTAGTTTCTAGATTTCACTTTTTTATGCTGGATAATTATGATATTACAAACTATGAAAAATCTTATAGATAATGCTACAGTTGATAATTCCACATTCCTTATAAGGATTGACGGCTGACTGTATCACCTAAACCGCCATATCAGATTCGTCGTTGACGATACTCCTTAAATTACGGATCAAAATATAGTATATATATTATAATCAATCACCTAGTCACTGCCAAATATGTATAGCACATAATCTTCAGTTGGTCTGACATCAGGTATAAAAGAGTCAAATAGTGTATTTTGGTTTCCAACATCATCATATAAATTTCATGGTACATTAAGCATAATTTAATTTTGTATTAATTTTGATAGGATTATAAAATCTTGAATAATATGAAATGTTATCAGCCAAAGTGGAAATGAGTTTTGTGAAATATCCAAATTCAAAATATTATTAAGTCAAAGTTATTTGCCAGAGGAAAAATTGAAAGGAGACACACATGTGTTATAATCGTCTTTCAGTTTTCCAATGTCTGCTTAAGTATCTTAATTTTCTTTTTTCAAATATGGTTATTTAGTTTCAAGATTTCACTTTTTTATGCTGGATAATTATGATATTACAAACTATAAAAAATCTTACGGATAATGCTACAGTTGATAATTCCACATTCCTTATGAGGATTGACGGCTGACTGTATCACCTAAACCGCCATATCAGATCCGTCGTTGACGATATTCCTTACGCCTGAATGCAGATTTCTTGTATGTCTTTTGTCCATTAATTTTCATAAATTCGCCATTTCTGTGACTCGAAACCTATACCTCCTCTTATAGAAACATTAATCAACACTTAATGTTTAACTTATGTATACAACTTTGATATAACTATTTATTTTTTGGAGATGAACCTACTTAATCACATGACACATCAATTTAAAGTTAACTTAATTGGTCTCTTATAATTTCCTTTTGATCAATATTGCTGATAAATTTAAAGACAATTAGATAATAGAAACATATTTTAAGAATCAATTAGTTTTATTTTACATCATAACACATCCAATATTTATCTCATTTTAACTGTTTATGTTGTCTTTTTGGGAAAAGAACTAAACTTTTTATAGCTTTCTAGATTGCTAATGATTTTCTACCTATTTTAATTTATTTCTTACCTTTACTACATACTAATTTAAGTTATATATATACAAATCCAGTTTTATAAAAAATCAAATTGTGATGCAACTGTTTTTATCATAACCTCTTCCATACAAAAAACAATACAGTGCAAATGGTGGAACTTCCTTGGGAATTGGAGGAAAAGATACTCTCTCTGACTCCAATAAAGTCTTTCACTCGTTTCAGATCCGTTTGCAAACGATGGAACGCTCTTTTCAACGAAAAACGTTTTGTCAACCATCATTTGTCTCTTGCTCGTCCACAATTCATTTTGTTTTACAAATCCAAGATTTGTATTGTGGATGTTAATCTTGATGGTCCATCTACAGAGGTACATAACTTACCCCAGTTTGTTCCCGGTTATGGAGATATTTTGACCATGACAATTAAATGTTGCGATGGTTTATTAATGTTTTCTACAATTAGAGGGACCGGGATATGCAACCCATGGTTGAGACAAATTAGTTGGAACAAATCCATCGTAGATACTCCTAGTGGTATAGGATATGACAATAGCACACCCGACAAAGAATACAAGATCTTTGGTTCTTGTAGCTATAATGATACAAGTCTGCATGCTAATATCATCGAGTTTGGATCTGATGCAAAGAAACCTAAAACGTACGAGTTTCCAATTAACCCGTGTTGTAGGTACAGAGAAAGAACTGTATCCTTAAATGGAAATTTGTATTGGATTATCTCCAATATAGAGTCTCATGAGCATTTCATTCAAACGTTTGATTTCTCTACTGAGATATTCGAATTTTATTGTACCTTGCCTACTAAACCCTCCCGTATATATGATCATCCTAGATATCTTGACGTTTATAGAGGGGATCGGTTTTCGTATTTGGAGCAAAAATGTGACACAAAGAATATGGAGATCTGGGTGACCAAAAAAAAGATTAAAAATAAGGGTGGGGAGGCTGTGGAGTGGATCAAGTTAATGAATGTGTCAGTTCCTGAATGGTCGAGTTTTGAAGTCTCCTTTTGGTCTAATCTAAGCTACTTCATCGATGATAAAAGTCTTAGTCTCGTGTTGTGTAGTTATAACGATGGGGGAGAGACTAGCATCTATATTGCGAAGGGAGATAAGTTCAATGCAATGAAAATAGATGATTTGGTTGAGGATTATCCACCACATCACTGTACATAAGTTCCTACGTTCACGGTGAGCAGCATGGAGCCTGTTGACTCCCGCTTTGTACTCCCTAAAGGAGTAGAGGTGAGCAATGGAGTTGGAGAAATTGAGTGGGACGATGGCTTCTTCGATCATATAACGAGAATATATGTAGGAGAAAGTGATCGAGGTGGCGTCTTCTTCAAGTGTGACTACATCAGGGATAACATGAATTTTGTTGGAGCCGGTCACTGGAGTGCTAAAGCCCTTATTCCAGATCAGCCAGATCAGGACATCAAGGTTTCTTCTTTTTTGTTAATTATTTTCTAGCTTTTAATTTCATGAAATTTATTATATAGATTTTATTGACAGCTTATGATCTCTGACGATGACTACATCGAAACCATCGAGGGGACTTACACTGAGAGTCAAATCACATCCCTCACGTTCCTGATGACGGATGGATATTGGCGGTTATCGTGCGGACACTTTAATGGTAAGCCCTTCGTGCTCGGAGGAGTAAGAGGATCCAAGATCATTGGATTTTACGGAAGAAGTTCTGGTGACCACCTCACAGCTCTCGGCATCCACCTCTCTGCCCCCGGCTAGATTTATCCCATACTATAAATCATATTTATGCATATGCTAAAATAGAACCATTATCTTCAACTGATGTTTCCGTCGATCTTCTATTTCTTATCATGATTATTTAGTCTAGTATAATATAAGAATTTTCAACAATCATTTTACAACGCAAGCAAGAAAAAAAAAGATAAATCACCACAAAGGGGGGGATAATTGGATTATTTATATATTGATTTTCCTTGTTAAGATCATCACAAATGGGATAATAGAATAATTCTTAAATAAAATATGTTTCTCTACAGTGCATTCCACAATTTTTACTTCTAAAAATAAATATTCTCAAAATATTTATTTTACAACATGTACTTATTATTATAGAGTTGAAAATTAATCCTATTAACTTTTAAATTTTGTAAATATTTTAATAAAGTTGTGAACTTGTTTAAACTAAAACTCCTTTAGTAGAATATAATATAAATAAATGGTATGATTTTATTTTATAAAATTGTGTTTTTCAAAAAAGAATTGTTTTAGTCATAATTAGTTTAATAATTAAAAGATCACTTTGAAATAAAAAAATATGACTTAATAACAGAGGAATCCTATTTTTTTCTTCTATTTATAAAAATATCAAATTATATTTAAGAGTAAGATATAGAGATGGATTGAAGCATATTCTTTGTTATTACATTTAAAAATAAAAATAGCATGCAATGGATGGCAGATGATCTAAGTTTGAATTTGACCCTTTTCGTGAAATCACAATGATCAAGACGCAAGGGCCATATGGTGTTACGGATTACCCTAACAATGGAAGCACTTCAGCCTAAAATTATTCGAGCACACGTCTCATACATTCTTTTGTTGTTGATTAGTAAGTTTCTCTGAGTTACTTAGTTAGCTAGATACATACAACAACTTGACATGATGAATCATATTATATGGGTATTTTGGGTTCTTGAAAGGTACTTTGATACGTAATTGAAGGTCAACTGACAATATATACTATTTCAATGCCAACAACTTATTATATAGTAAATGTTCTAGTCAAAACTTTCGTTGTTGAAATTGATCGATAGTTCATTTTATATTCGCTTTGATGCGTTCTTTCCTTTTTTTTGGAACACCCGCTTTGATGCGTTCACATTACTATTACGTAAAGGAGTAAAGATCAACATCACTTCTTGTCCCAATTTTTGACCGAGACTTGCAATAATGCCATAGGAGTCAAGCCTTTCACGTTTCTACGTTTCTTCACAACCTAATAACATCACAGGAGATGAAACTCTTCACACAAACCAAAAAAATACAATCAAGAAATGTTTCTTCTCTTTCAAGCAGTTCTTGTTCTCTTCTTTCACAACTCCTATGGCTACTTCATCCCAACGGGATCTGTAGGAATCGGCTACAACGGCTACTTCACTCTAACCAACACAACAAAACATACACACGGTCAAGCTTTCGACAGCAACCCAGTTTCATTCACAAACTCATCAACAAACATGACAACATCTTTCACAATCAACTTCTTCTTCGCGATTGTCCCTGAGCATAACCATCAAGGCTCACACGGTATGGCTTTCGTGATCTCTCCCACAAGAGGCCTACCCGAATCTTCCTCTGATCAGTACTTAGGAATATTCAACGAAACAAACAACGGTAAAGATTCTAACAACGTGATAGCTATCGAGTTAGATATACATAAAGATGATGAGTTTGGTGATATCGATGATAATCATGTTGGGGTTAATATTAATGGTATGAGATCTGTTGTCTCTGCTTCTGCTGGTTATTATGATGATAAAAGATGGAAAGTTTAGGAACCTTTCTTTAAATAGTAGAGAGGTAATGAGGCTTTCTATCGTCTATAGTCAACCTGATAAGCAACTTAACGTTACTCTCTTCCCTGCTAACATCTCTGTCCCCCCTCGAAAACCTCTTTTGTCGTTGAACAAAGACCTCTCTCCATATCTTCTTGAAGAGAAAATGTATCTTGGATTCACTGCATCGACTGGATCAGTTGGTGCAATTCATTACATGATGGGTTGGTTTGCCAACGGAGAAATCGAGTTTCCGAGGTTAGACTTTGGTATGTTACCAGTCCTTCCACGATATCCGAAGAAAGCATCTAACAGAACAAAGACCATTCTAGCAGTCTGCTTAACTCTAGCCGTAATCGCTGCGTTTATCGCCTCGTGGATCGGTTTCGTCTTTTACTTGAGGCACAAGAAAGTCAAAGAGGTTCTTGAGGAGTGGGAGATACAATATGGACCTCATAGGTTTGCTTATAAGGAGCTTTTCAACGCCACAAAGGGTTTCAAGGAGAAACAACTTCTAGGAAGAGGAGGTTTTGGTCAAGTCTATAAAGGCGCACTCCGGGTTCCGAGGCAGAGATCGCTGTGAAACGGACTTCTCATGATTCAAGACAGGGAATGAGCGAGTTTCTAGCCGAGATATCGACCATTGGTCGTCTTAGACATCCGAATCTTGTCAGGCTTTTGGGGTATTGTAGGCATAAAGAAGATCTCTACTTGGTTTATGACTTCATGCCTAATGGTAGCCTTGACAAGTATCTATATCACCGTAACAATGAGAATCAAGAACGGCTCACTTGGGAGCAACGTATCAAGATTATTAAAAACGTTGCGTCTGCTTTGGTATATTTGCATCAAGAATGGGTGCAAGTTATTATTCATAGAGATATTAAACCGGCTAATGTTTTGATAGACCATGAAATGAACGCAAGGCTTGGGGATTTCGGATTAGCGAAGCTGTATGATCAGGGTTTTGATCCGGAGATATCTAAAGTTGCTGGAACGTTAGGGTACATTGCGCCGGAGTTTCTAAGAACTGGTAGAGCAACTACGAGCACTGATGTTTATGCATTTGGGCTGGTTATGCTTGAAGTGGTTTGTGGTAGGAGGTTGATTGAGAGACGTGCGGGGGAAGATAAAGAAGTTCTTGTGGATTGGATTCTTGAGCTTTGGGAGAAAGGAGAATAACAACAAAGCTTCAAAATCGGCAGCAAAACGACCTTAGCTCACAAGTATTCCGGCAATCAGAGACTATTTCCACCATACAAATCCAAGATACACAAGTCAACAATATATCTGCCAAATTTCAGCTCAAACCGAGAAGATCTCACTGTCGGATTTACCAAACACTCAAGACAACACTGTTGAAGAACTGTGACGACCAGCTTCACTGAAACCCAGACAACAGAAGATCCTCTGGTGAACCTTTAACCCACTGACTGAAGAAGCTTCCCACATAAAATATTAGCCCAAACAGAGTCAGTTTGACCCTCCAAATCTGCCTTGACAAACCCAGACGAAAACTATCTTCTTCTCTTCTTTTCTCTTATGACTCACTTTCTTTCTTCTTGCTTGTGTATTGTGTGTCCACAAAAATTGGGTTACGAGACTATATATATGGTGTCCCACTAACCCTAATAACCTCCAAGGCCCAATACTAATCTCATGGACTAATACCAATGGCCTAACTCCAAGTTTGGTTATCACCACCCAAACCCAATGAGTTTTCTCCATCTAGAAGGAACCCAACAACTCTCTCTGCAACAGAAACGTAACCCAACACAGAACACAACGGATGCCAAAACGCAAACTTTATAAGCATCGGCTGAATCTCACAAGTTTCAAAAAAGGAAGTAGTGTACATAGGCAAAGAAGTGTGATGTTATTGAAGAGGAGTGCTTCTCTCACCCTTACCGTAATGTTCTTCAAGATCTGCAAACTATCTGTTTCTCGATCAACACCACTGCATTTCATTTTGATTTTTTTGAAAAAAATATTTATATCTTAGTTCCCGTTTGAATACAGATTGTAAGCTGTTAGAATACAGCTTGTATGTTCTCCACCTCGAAGATATTTTTGTAGCATCTGAGGATGATACTCTAGTATTTGGAAGGCTTTGTAAGTATAAAAATTAAACGATTAATACACTGTCCTGAGCATAAACCAATCCAAAAAAAAACAGTAGGAATCTAGGAGATTAGTGTACCACTCTATAGACCAATTCCCTCACGTCTTCTTTCATTATCTTCCTTCTTTCAAATTCAAACTCAAGTTTTTGAATCGGTTGAGTAGATGGTTCCCGCCAGTCCATAAAAGCAAGGATCTGCCAGTTCCTACTCACACAAACACATACACACCCATGTTCAATGGTCTGAAGCTTTGAAAGTACAAATTAGTAAAGAGTAGCTTTACCTCTTCTGCTGTGGGACGGTCTTTGGGATCAAATGCAAGAAGGCGGTGCAGCAAGCGAACAGTTAACGGGTCTACATGAGGGAATTGTGGGTGAATATAGCGTGGTGGTGTGAGGAGCCAACGATCCTTGAACATCTAGATATTCCCTGATTCAGATCAATATGAAATTTCCTCATGTAATTATCAGAACATGATAAGAGAAGAAGGTATACTTCAGTTTGGAGATCCCGCTCATCTCATTTTTGTGGCACAGCTGAATCATCATCAACTTCAACATGACTAGAGTATGTAACAGACGGCCATCTCATACATAGAGCATGAAATGAGTTAGGTCAAAACATAATGTTTTGATGGGAATTTATAAGGCGCGTCTTTCAAGCGCTTTTGGTGCCCTAGATTTAAGCTAAAAGCGACAATGGCGAGCGCCTTAGGAACCATACCCTCGCCTTGGAGGTTCATGGTAATAGACCCCTCGCCTGACTTCGCCTTGCGCCATGGCGAAAAAGGCGAGCGTCATTTTAAACACAGCTTAGATGTTTTCTGATATTTAACAACTAACAAACCTACATAAAACATTTTCCCTAGCAGGCAGAGCACCTGGGCATTTACCCCATGATTAAGTTCAGATCTATATATTTATGTATATATTCCAACATGTTGATCGTACTCTCAGCAATACGGGTACCAGCGAAGAAAAAAAAAGAACAAAACCATGAGCACAACCATTGGCTCGATCCCTTCATGGGCATCACTTCTAAAACCCTACTAAAACTCTGAAAGTACTCTCGATCTTCAATGCATCTTCCAAGAGAGCCGATCGGTGAACAGCTTACATGATTTCATTTTCATTCTGCAACAGCGTTTGTTACCGAGTATATATACATTTAGTAAACATCTCGATCTGAAAAAAAGAAACATCTCGATCTTACAGAAAATACCATCTATACTGGAAAAAAAACAACCCAGAACCATATGTTCCAAAAACATGATTGAGATAATTACATCAAACAAACCTTTACGGGAAATAATAGGACTTATCGATTAATATGAACAATCTGGGTCTTGATGGATCATGTGAACTGTCAGAGGCACGATCCTAGACTCTTGCGAACAACACATGGCTTGACCAGATGGAGGTGTGAGTTTGAAAGAAGAAATCAAAACATATGATATATATAAGGTTGTCGAGGGAATCTATACGTTACCGAAGATAAGAAACAAAGGACGAAGAAAGGCCGGGACTAGAAGTTTTGCAAGACGATGTTGGATTTTGCCGGTGTTGCGGTGCTTGAATTTTCCGGAGAGGTGGAGATATTAGAGCTGCATATTTGGCCAACAACCTTAATTGAAGTGGAGGTGATGGAAATTGAATCAAACAGGCAAATCAATCTATTGTTAGTGACCCTATGGGTTCGATCAAAATATAATTATGAGTAGCGGAGGAAAGTGTGAGAGTTTAGAAGATAATCGTGTGGAGAAAATGTTTTGTAGGAGGAGAAAGATGGGACGACAATCGAAATAGACACGAGTCTTTTCAGAAGCCTGATTGGTGACATGCATGGCAGAACAATGATCTTTGATTAGTTGATTAAATTGAAGGACGTGGATACTCTAAGAGAGGTTTATTAAGCTATTTTAATAGAGTTAGATTTTCTTCAAAAGCATGAACATAGAAAAAAAAATTATAATAACGGAAGCTTTATATGAAAGTGACCATTGTGAATACAAAGTCAGTCAAGTATGGGCTTTGGAACCTATGTTTAAATAGTTATTACTGGACCAAAAATTAGTATTTGTCCTTTCAATTGATGCATCTTGCAAAGAGTAGGGGAGCCGAGCGAGAGCCATTTTCGGATTTCATCGTAGAGATCTATCTGGGTGCATGAAATAATGTTTCTCATAAAAACAATACTCATATCTACGAAGAAGAAAAACACTCGATAGCTCTACCAGCTGACCTGAGACTTCCAGAGAAAATTAAGATCATAAGGACATTAACCCTAATGTTACAAAAAAGGGACCTTAACCAGGGGCGAATCTATAGTACAAGGAACATGGGCACGTGTCCCCGTCTACTTAATAAATATTGCCTAGTTAACAGCAGGGAGTATTGATTTTGGTAGAACAATTGGTAAAGATACCAACGAGCCCAACACCTCTCTTTTTTTTTTTTTTGCTTGGTTTTATCTCTTGCTGTAGAATTAATGTCTCGTCTGACACATCCACTTTTCCAATTATCATCTTTTTAAGGGTTGTCTGCCTATTTACCCCCTTCAATACACTAACCCTACTTATTCCCGGCTAAACTATTAAACTCTTCTTCATAAATCCACCTAATCATATGTTTTCTCTTTAATTTCCTCCTAATTTTTTTTAAACCCCCTTTCTAATCAATTTTGAAATCAAAATTAGAGAATGCATTTAGAAATCACTAATTTCCTAATTAAAAAATAACCCACCCAACCCAAAGGTAAATAAAAAACAGACCCGACTGTCTGTAAAAAAAATTGAGAACAACAATTTCTTTAAGAGCATCCACCACAAGGGATCCTTAGGGGAATCCTTAGAGAAAAAATGCATTTCGGATTATATAAAGATATTCGGATATTTTCTTTAAAAAAAAAAGATACCATTCGCGGACTGCCACGTGAACTGTTGGGACCCACTTATTATTAAATTATTTTTTTTCCTAAAAACTCCTCCTAAGGATCCTTTGTTGTGGATGATCTAAGAACATCCACAATAAGGAATCCTTAGAAGAAATCCTTAAGAAAAAAAATAATTTAATAACCAATAGGTCCATGAACAGTTAATGATTTGATCTTAAAAATTTTATTTAACGATGAATCTTTACATTATTCGCGGGCTACACTGTCCACGCGGCGGCCCGCGAATGGTCATTTTTTTTAAAGAAAAAAATTGATAATTTCTTGTTGATGCTCTAACGTTCTTCATGTTTCTTTCTTCTCTGCATCGTCGTTCCTCACAGTCTTTCTCTCCTCTGCATCTTCTTTGTTCTTCATTGTTTCTCTATCCTCTGCATCTTCCTCAATGTCTCTCTCTTCTCAGAATTATCTTCTCTCATTTCTCTCACTTTCTCTGTCATCTTCTTACACAGCCCCAATTTTAATTTATCCCAATTTATTTTTTTCACAGAAAGCCGGATCTGTTTTTATTTACCTCTGGGTCGGGTGGGTTTTGTTTTAATTGGACAATTGGTGTTTTCTAAACGCATTTTTATTTTCTCTAATTTTGTTTTCGAAATTTATTAGATAAGGGGTTTAAAAAAGTTTAAGGGGAGATTTAAAGAGAAAACATATGATTGGGTGAGTTTATGAAGAGCTTAATAGTTTAGGAGAAATAAGTAAGATTAGTGTATCTAAAGGGGGGAATTGCCAAACAACCTTTTTTTTACAGCTTTTCTTAATAAGATTTTTCCTACCTTTTGTTTTGTTTCTAATGTTATTATTTTTTCTTGTTAAGAGATATTTATCTTTTCATTGCTCTTTCTATATAGTTTATATTTTACTAGAGTAAACCCGCCCTACGGGCCGGAAAATAAATAAATCAATAATTTAAATCTATTTTAATTGTTTAATTTATTTTAATTAAAATAGCATTAAAGTTATAATACAAGAATTTTATCTAGGTATTTTACTATTCATTTTAGAAGTTGTAAACTTTCTATGATTATAATAAAATTTTAAAATATAATCATGTACTTTCTCTTAATATTTAATTTAGTTCGACTATACTAATAAGTCATATCTTCTTTTTAAAATTGCAATTTAACTAAACAGAGTAAAGTTATTTACTTTCATAGTTATATATTTGTTTCATGTGTTAGTTTTTTTATTCCACTTTATTGTAATACTAATGATTTACTCGATATAAAAAATAATTTATTCACTATAACTAAAAATATTTTAAAATAGATAAATAGATAATATGAATACTATTTAGAGATACTGTAAATAATATTAACTCTAATTATTTGCTTCGTGATTCTTATTAGACAAATATTATCTCATCATTGACAAAAATCTTTGAAAATACAATTGTGCATTTTAATTTTTTTTATATTTGTTTTACTTATCTATGACAGTAAGTAACTGGTTATGATGTAAAACTAAGCAATAACTGTTTATAGTTATTTGATTTTATTTATACATAATGTGTAAATTAAAAAAAAAGATAAATATTTTGCATATTTATTTCATTCATGATCTAGATTCCTTAGATTGAGATATTGATATACTTTTTACGCGACTATAAAGTCTTATAATAGTGCAACTGATTATAAAGTCTTATATTTGTGCAAATGATTCTTTAATTGAAGGTTGGACATACGTTCGATCGACGATTGCGCAACATTATTTGCGCTTGGAGTATTGTTTGGATGGTTTGATCAATTTTGAAAATGGATTCAAACCATATTATGTTTTAGCAGATTTTTTTTCTTTTTTCTTATATGCTATAATGAATTAAAATATCATTTAAAATATTAATTAAGAATGTATTTTTTGCTTAAATGAATTAATAATGTCAGCTAAACAAAATTAAAAGCAAATTAAATTGGTCGCTTGGCTCCTCTTTCTCTCCCGCAGGAGGGAGATGAATGACAGGTTACACCATGTGTTGATCAACCTCGTGATACAACCTTTAGTCACATTGACAGGCTCACCCATGACATCCTATTAGCACGAAGGTTCAACAAACAATGTGCCAATCTAATCATAGCTAATCTCATGTGTCAAAGTCTGGTTAACTTGTAGCTAATCCAAGTTTCTCATACTGATTTTTACATTTAGCTTTCCCTGGTTTTATATTTACTTTTTGGCCAACGAAGCTTTCTGCTCCCAGCTTGTAACAAACCTTTACTTTTGCTAATACAATTTACATTTTATCAAAAAATAATTTTAAATCAAATAAGATATAATTCATATCTTTTGTTTGACGAACCTTGCAACTATAAGGAATCAAAGAAAAGTTTGGTTACGCATTATTATTCGATCTAAATCATAGACATAAGATGTAAAGATTTTGAAACAAAACCTGGTGGTGGTATCTAGTAACAGTAGCCCATGATCTATTTGACTGAGAAAGGGCTTCTGTGAGATACAATTATAAAAAAAGAGAAGACTTATAAGCCAAACAGAGATATACATAACAGAGACTTATAAGATGATTAAGCTAAAGCTTTTAGATTTTTAGTACGACCACTGAATTTTATCTTAAAGACGCAGTAGGGGCAAAACAAAATAATCAACTTTGGTGATGAGAATATACACACTACTTAAGACACAACGCACAAAATCCAATTGCATGAATGACAAACTTAAAAGCAAAAACTAAAGACCTGTTCAAGATGCTAAACCTGAATCCATTGCTCAAGATGCTTCTTCGGTGATCTAAAAATGATTAAAATAGTAGCTCAAAACCATTAGTACATGAAGTATTCCGTGAGAGCAATGTGGAGCAATAATATGAAAGGTTGATTTAGAATAAAACAGACTGCGTTTGCTACCACATCAGCAAAAGAACTCAAAGCCAGAAAAAAGTGTAAGTTAAGTTTTATAGAGTATTTGATGCTTAAGTACCTAACAACACCTTATACGGTTAACCCCCGAGGATCAACACAAACTTTCTCTATATATAAGTTATAAATTCTAGGATATAATGTTACAAAATAAAATTTCTAGGCTATAAAGGAAACGAAGATGATTATGAGTTTTATGAATAGAATACCTTAGCATAGATGAAAAGTCGCCATCCACCTTTCAAATCAGCGTGAGAAGGATGGATGATAAACTGAAAATAAGTATCGACTGGTTTTAGAAATTGAGGGGAAGATTCTCATGAGAGGAGGTCTGACCTTTTTATAGGTGAATAAACACCGACTGTGAGAAAAATAAAAAGCATTGAATGATTGATAGTGGTCGAATGAGTAAAGATGGTTCTTAATGGCGATGAATGGATGAATCCATAACGTATTGTAGGAGAAGAATGTTAGACGAACATGATGCTAACAAAGATCGACACAGTGACTCCTCAGGGAGATTCTTCTTACAGAACCTCTAGAAACTCCATTAATACTGGTGAATTCTTATCACGAAGAACCCTAGGTGATGAAGTGACTGACCTAGATATATCGTAGAGAAGAATACTCAGGTTGGCTTTTGATCGAAACAAAGCCTAATTAATGGAAAACTAAACCCACATAATATAGTGCAAAGCCCAGTATCGTTTGTGATAAAAACAACAAAAATTCGGTTTGATAGAAGTTCCACGCGTCATCTCCTTATTCTTCAATTTAATGACGTCATTTTATGACGTGGGGTGACGAGAAGAAAATAGACTTGTACTTTATTTTATAGTATAAAATTTTAGATTTTCAAGCGTATTTAAAGTTTATTATTTTAATTGTAGTCACTAGCAATTGCTAATAAGCAAATAAAGCTAACTAAACCACTCTTTTTATTTAATATTAGTTATGGACCCGTGCGATGCACGAGTTTTGATTGATATTTTAATTCCATGCAGAAAATAAAATTTTTTTTTATTATAATTATAGGATATTTGCATATATATTGTGAACTTATTTTAAGGAATAAAATTTTATTTTTCACGTAAGTTTTGATTGGCATTTATATTTCAGTAATCATATTGTATATACATTTATTTATTAACAACTTTTTAAGGTTAGAGAGAAAAAAATAGATCCAAAAAATCAAAACGAATCTCAGTCCCGGAGAACTATAA
>JABAYD010038479.1:0-11054 GCA_014822095.1 Diplotaxis tenuifolia | reverse complement strand
TCTTAGGACTGGGTAAAGGATCAAGGCTGTAAGCCGGTCCGATTAAATGCACCATGGTTAAGGCATAGATGCGTTTGTGTTTAGATTATGGCCGTTTGGCCTGGTCGGGATTGATAATCCGGTTGGTTCAGTAGTCAGACGGTTTGATCTAGATCCGCAAACTGAACCTAACCGTTTTATGGGATTAACTAAGTTAGTCAGTATTGATAAGGGAACATACGGGTTGAACTTAGAAAGAATCCGGATATATATGCATGCATTAGAAACTGACTCATTAAGATATCGGATAGATACTTATGCTTGTTTGGTTTCAGGACAAGAAGGTGGTCGCCAAGGATGGATGGGTGGTTAGATAAAAATGATTAGGATCGTTGTACTTTGTAATAGCATATAAGCAAACTCTCATTGTAAGAGAATCCTGTTGTGATATAAATAACTATCAGTTTATCGTATTGTTTACTGGCTCTATTACATTCACATTAGACTCTAACATATGAATCACAAAATAAATTTGAAATTGACTTAAGAATATAAAGGCCTTAAAATGAACTGAATGCCTTAGAAAAATTCAGGGTCGAATCATGAAACCTCGCCGGACATAGAATCCGAGTTAGGGCGCTTTATCAGGCCTTCGATGGTTGTGCTACAATGTCATGTCTTCAAATTGTCGAGCGGATGGGTAGAGTTCACCATTTTAGACTGATGAGTTTGTGAAGACTACAATGATTTGGAAGAAGAATGTGATGGACTACACATAATAGAAGTCACTTATTTTTAAGTGTAGATTTGCAATTTTTTTACATATGAGTAATTAAAAAAAAACACACGGTCACATGTCTTCCAGAAGTTGAGTTAATATTTGTGGAAGTTGGACAATGACAAATGGGAAAATCGATAATAACTACTATTCTTGCAGCATAGCTGGTCCAAACATCAACACTAACACTAGTACAAATACAAAGGAAACAACGGTCACAGTTATATAAGTCAAAGAGAAACGAAGAATCCAATCCATAGGACATAAACACTTTCTCTTTAGCTTATGTGAAAGCCTTTTGTGCCTTGCTTATTTACAAAAAATAGTATGATGAATATCACACTTACCAACAACTGTATAAATTCCCTAAATAACAGTAAAAAACATAAAGGTAGAACCAAAAAATAAATTTATTCCCACGAAGATTTTGCTTTGTGCCGTAGCTATATCTCCTGAAAGTCTAGATATTTAAACAATCGCCCAAAAACACATAAGATTTACAACCTATAGAGAAAAAGTGTAAATCACAAACCTAACAGGAAAAATTATACAGATAACGGAAAAAATGATGAATTCATTGACTAAACAAAGATTCAATTTTAATCTTTCACAGATAAAAGACACAAGTTACACATTAGTGTATACATCAGTGTATTATCGCTACTCACTATCTCATTCGGAGAACCAAACAATGATTCACTTTATCTCAAAGTTCAATGAAGAATATACATTTTTACCTATCCATAATAAGTATAATGTCACGATGTGTTCCGAACATGGAAAAAAACAAACAACTCAAGATTCAAGAGAAATGATCTCGAGAAGAAGCTAACTTTTGGTAGATAAACATTAGTAGGTGAACATAAAAAAATCCATAAACTAAATTAAAAACACTTTATCAAGAGCTATGAACCCATAAATATGTTTTTTGGCTTCCTCTTTATCTTCAATCAAAATGATTTTTTTGATAACTGATCTAGAACTGAAATTTTTACCGTTGACTCCACCGAAGATGAAATCGGTAAAAGATGAACAATCGACGAATCAAAAGTAAATTAATGACATGAAAAAGAGAAAGAAGAAAAAATCGCCAGAGATCGAATAAGACGATGAATCATATATATCAAATTGTCATCAATTGTCAAGAAGATGTTTATGGTAAGAAAGTTAATTTTTGTTTAATTTAATTGAATTAATAATATTAATTTAAGTTCATATCATTTTTAATAGCCAACAAAACTTCAGATAAAATAAAAAATTCTTAGAGGTTTAAAAATATTCAACAAATAATGGCATGACAAATGTCAATTGCCTTTTTGAAAAGAAATTATTTTACTTTATTATATAAGATATATATAAAGTTATTTCTTTGACTTTGATTAAAAATATAAGAGAAAATAAATGTTCAAACGTCATAATTAAGATTATTGCTAAATAAGAGGATCGATCCATCATTATGCAGTAATACTATGAGAGAAATAAAGGTTACAAACATTCCTAACTATTTTTCTCGATTCTCGACACAGGCAAGAATGGTGGTGTCTCGGCGATATGCTCAAGTCTCGAGCGACGAAGAAGACGATGTCCCCGCGACGAGGACTAAGGTACGGAACTCGATGAGCCCTGAGGAAGCAACGGATGGGAAGCGGAAGAAGCGGAAGAAGCGTAAGACGGTGAAGCTTTACGAAAATTTCGAAGACGATGAGGAAGAAGAAGAAGAAGAAGAGGGAGAGAGGCCCGAAGACGCGACTCCGGTTGGTGAATCGGTTAAGGTTACGGGTAAAGGCAAAGGGCGACGAACCCACTTCGAGCAATTCGATTATGACGGCAACAGATACAAACTGGTTAGTTGTGTTCTGTCTTAGCTTGCGGTTTCTGATCTAATTTATAGGGTTTGGGATTGAAAGTTGTGAACTTTAGGGATTTGGGATTAACTCAGTGTTTGTTTAGGTTATTTTCATGAATGGGTCTGCAATGCAACTTGGTCTATTGCTTGATGTTATTACATTGTTGTGTACATTGTTATTACAACGAACTGGTCAGTTGTGTTTTGTCTGAGTTTGCGGTTTTGTGAATGTTTCTTTAGGTTTGGAATTGAAAGTTAGGGATTTGGGATTCATGACGTATGCTAGAATGCACTCAGTGTTGGTTTAGGCAGAGTAAGTTATTTTTTTTTCCTGATTGGTTCTGCAATATACCTTGTTCTGTTGCTTGATGGTATTACATTGTTCTGTACATTGTTAATACGACGAACTGGTCAGTTGTGTTCTGTCTGAACTTGTGGTTTTATTCATGTGAATCTATAGGTTTGGAATTGAAAGTTGTGAAATTCAGGGATTTGGGTTTAGGTTTTGTTTCCTTGCTTTATTGCTTGCTGTTGTTACATTGTTATTACAACGAACTGGTCAGTTGTGTTCTGTTTCTACCTCGATTGATGGAACTTGATGCATTATGATGTATTTGTCTTCTGTAATACCAATCATTATATTTGGAATTGAAAGTTGTGAACTTTAGGGATGTGGAACTTATCACGTATGCTAGAATGGACTCAGTATTAGTTTTTTTTCTTTTCGTAATTGGGTCTGTAATTATTCCCTTGTTCCATTGCTTGCTGTTATTACATTGCTGTGGCCTGTGAACATTGAAATCTAGAGTTTTATAAGGAACTTCGATGTCTACTTTACATGTTTAGAATGCCTTTCAATTGCTCTCTTGGGTTTTAATTGGTTTCACGTCCAATGTTTATGAAGAAACCTAAGATGATATAGGTTGTTAGCAATAGATACTATGATATTTTTGAACAGATTCATTTTTATAAACTGGTCATATATACTCTCATGGTTGTAGTCATTTTATTGATACCCATCAGAGTCTTTGATGGCTGCTTCTCTCTCATTTTCGGAGCTTAGATATGACCAGTGTGTAAAGAAACCCCTGAATGTTTAGTTTCTGGCTGACGCAATGCTTTAAACCTTTAGAGAAAATTTGTTCTAACATCCCTTTTCTTGCACGTCTCTGGCTGACGCAATGCTTTAAACCTTTAGAGAAAATTTGTTCCAACATCCCTTTTCTTGCACAGGAGGATCCTGTGCTGTTGGTTCCAGAAGACAACAGTCAAAAGCCATATGTTGCCATCATCAAGGTACTAGTGTGCTACTAGAATTTTTGTATATGCTTACCAGTTTTTGTTGTAACCATCCAGATCTAAATAAGACATGTTATTTCTTTGCCAGGATATAACCCAAACAAAAGATGGAAGCATGATCATTCTGGGACAATGGTTTTACCGTCCCGAAGAAGCGGAGAAAAGGGGCGGCGGAAACTGGCAATCAAGCGACACAAGAGAACTATTCTACAGTTTCCATCGTGATGAGGTGCCAGCAGAGTCCGTTATGCACAGATGCGTTGTCTACTTCGTCCCAGCCCATAAGCAACTCCCCAAACGCAAAGTCAACCCTGGTTTCATCGTCCGAAAAGTGTATGATACCGTTGAGAAGAAGCTTTGGAAGCTGACTGATAAGGACTACGAAGACACAAAGCAACATGAAATCGACCTCCTCGTCGAAAAGTCGATGGCGACACTGGGTGATCTTCCTGACCTTGAACCTGAGGAAATGCATGCTGATTTAGAGAGTCTGTTGTTGAAGGCTAAAAGATCTTTCAGGAAAGTCAGCTTGGCTCCTGTTGATGTCAGAAAAGAGGAAGATTCATGTTTAAAGCCTGAGACACCTGGAAGCACTGCTATTTCATCAGATTATCATTCTGTCTTACAGAAGTTTGATTCATTGACTGGTGATGTTCATCGTGACAAGTGGTTAGCGAAACTTCTGGAAGCTGTTCAGAACATATGTTATACTGCTGAGAACAAACAAGGTGGCGGTGAAGTAAAGGTTGGTTCAGATGGTTCCCATCTTGAACAGGCTGAGAATGGATCTCACAAGAATCTGTCAAAGGTCTCTCAAACTAAATCCTTTTGATCACAATCCAAATATTCTCTCCTTTCATATAGTCACCTTTCACATTTGTTCCTACCAAAATTGCAAGGAACATCCTGGCTATAACCTTTTTGATTAAATTGCTTGATAGGATGAGAGTTTTCTCTGGCCAGATGCTGCTGTTCCACCTGTGTGTGCTCTTGAGCTGGCCTTACATGCTTCTCTTGCATCGGATTACGTTAAATATAATCAAAAGATGAGAACACTGGTTTTCAATCTCAAGGTTAGAGAATCTGCATCCAATGACATAACCTTACTTTTAGCGTTTCTTCCAGGGACTTAACAGGTGTTCCATTTTGTGGCGACTGCAGAACACTGCACTTCTGGCAAGACGATTACTTAATGGCGAGTTAGAACCTGCAAAGATTTTGAACATGTCACCCACTGAGTTAAAGGTTAGGGACTTGTTATGCTACAGATTTGTATAAAGATCCCCCTTCCATGTGACTGCGAATAAAGATTTTGTTTTTAATGGGATTCAGGAGGGTCTAACTGCTGAGGAAACAGAGAAGAAGGAGCCTGATGATGCGGAACGAATGCAGGTTTCTTTCCATTTCGGACAATCTATGTTTGTTGGATTTGAGCTGGGGAATGTCTTTGACCATGTCATGTCTTGGTTTTGGATGCAGATGACGGATGCAAGATGCTCGAGATGCAGTGAAATTAAAGTTGGTCTGAGGGATATCATCCAAGCTGGGCATGGTGATCGCTATGAGGTCATCTATTTCTCTGATATAATACAATTTCTTAAGACCAGAACCAAACCAAAATCACATAACACCTGCTCTTCTTCTATTGCTGTGCATATCCATGGTTCCTAATAATCACATTCTGCTTTTGTGTGATGCATTTAGTTGGAGTGTATTGCTTGTGGACATTCCTGGTATGCCTCGAGGGATGAGGTATCAACTCTGACTATTAACACTGAGAAACCTGCACAAGGCAAAGAGAGTGATGATGTAGAGAAGAATTTGACCAGACCTCATGAAGCTGAGAAGAAAGCGACAGATGAATCCTCGAAGATGGCAATTGACTCCAATGTTGACAACAACCCTGAAGCTACCAAGAAACCAGAGTAGAAAAAAAATGTATGTTAAGGGTTTTTGACTTTCAACATGATGTTTATGATTTGGGGTATAAATTAAACTTGGTTTCATTATAAAATATGATCAACCGTATAGTTTAGTTGAGTAAAGCTTTATGTATGATAATTACCAACAATGCCTTAACAATGCCATGAGCCCCATGACTGTCCCAACTCCCAATGTCGATGAAACCCTTTTCTCTTGGCTCTTGATTACCTAGTTTCTACCTTTAACTGATTAGGGATTGTGCCATTTCTGTCTCTAATTCCGAATGGAGATGTGATAGACTAGCTCTCGTATTCCAGTTTATTTGGATAAAAGCTTATCATAACAACAACTTCAGTGAGAATTTGGTTACTTTAGATCAATAAAAGCCGTAGAAAATTTGGTAAGAAAAAAGCAGTAGATTGACCATTTTGCAAATGATTTTCAAGATGTCTAGGACGGGATTTTCAAATTCTGGTCTGACAATGCTAAAACAACCGTTCGAATTGACAACAATTGGATTATGCTATATTTGCCACTAGAAATCTCAGTCTTTTCATAGTTATGTTCATGAAAAAGTTAAAGAATTCATAAGCTAACATTAGTGGCAGATTTTTCTTGAGTAGGATCATGATGTGCGAGAAGTTATTCCTCCGTTTCATATTATATTTCATTTAAAGTTTTTTCACACATATCTATATTAGTATTTGAGAAGTGATTTTGCTGAGGTGTCATGTTCTCCATAATAATTTTAGGTATTTATGTTTATTATATAATTAAAAATGGAAGTTTATTAATATATTAAAAAATTGATTATAAATTAAAATGATAAAATTCTCAAAATAAAATCCTGTTCCTTTCAGAAAAAATAATTCTTATATATATTTTGTTGTTATCTAAAAATAATATTTTCTACTATAAAAGATTTAGATATACAAAATTTATAATTAAATTTTGCTTATGTGTCATGTTCTCTGTGATTTTATTTTATGTATTTTTATTTTTATATAATAATGACTAATTTATATTAATGATATTATATTATATGTTATATTAGCTAATTTATTATAAATTAGTATGATAAAATAGTAAAAATAAAATATATTTGAAAAACTAATTCTTATATATAATTTTTTGTTATCTGTAAATAATATTTTCTATTATAAAAGATTAAGATCTAAAACAATTCACATTCCAATAATTTTGAGTATTTATTTATTATATAATAAAAATGATTTTTTCTATTAATAGTATTAGGCTAAATGTTATGTTAGCTAATTGATACTAAATTAATATGATAAAATTTTCAAAATAAAAACATATTGTTTTACAAAAAACAAGCTAATTCTCATATATAATTTGTTGTTATCTGAAGAGTAAGATATAAAATAACTGATTGTTAAATTTTATTTACGTGTCATATTTTCCAATATTTAAAATATTTTTATTTATTATATAATTTAAAATAATTTTTATATTAATAATACTAGATTATATGTTATATTAGCTAACTGATACTAAACTAATATGATAAATCTTTCAAAACAAAAAAAAATATTATTTTAAAAAAAATAAGATAGTTTTTAGATATATTTTATTGCTATCTAAAAATAAAATTACCTATTATAAATATTAAGATATAAAATAATTTATTATTAAATTGTAACCAATCAAAAATATTTGTATAAATATATTTTCTAAAATATTTCTAATATGTGTGCGTGTTTTAAAATGTTTATCACAGATACTAAACATATTTTGTATATTTTGATATTTTAGCATTTTTAAAGATAAAATAATAATATATTATATTTATTTTTATATTAATTAAACATAAATTAATAATGATTCGTAAAAAAATTATGCCCGCACGTGCGGGCAATTCACCTAGTTAAAAGTAATTAAATATTTTTCTTTACCTTTTGATTAATTTTTAATTTATTTGTATTTGATAATTAATAAAGTAAGATAATACGAACAAAATTGATTTTTTGATAAATATATGGATTGAAAATAATATCATTATCTAATATTATTAACAATAACAAAATGATATTGTTTAATAATATTATATTTATATATTATATTAAATGATATTATTTATAATATAAAAACACTATTATTAATCTATTGGTATTCATTCAACAATCTAAACATGCATTCTAAGCTGGTTTGATCTAAAAAACGGTTTGAATATGATCGGAGCAGGATTCGGTTTGGTTCTTCGGATCAACAAAATCTTAGAATGCATGTATAGATTGTTAAATACCACGAGATTAAGTTTTTGCATACCTAAGCATAAAGTTTAGTGCTTTATAATTCATGTGTAGTTAAGAATAGGCGTGGGCATCCGGGTTCGTGGGTATCCGGGTTAGTGGGTATCCGGGTTCTTGTGGATCAGGTTTTATCGGATTTGAGTTTTTCGGATCTTGAAAAATTGAATCCAGATAAATACTTATAATTTTTCAGGTCGGTCTTGTCAGGTCTGGGTTAGTTCGGATCTAAATTACCCATGAAATATCTATAATTTTTGGGTATATTTTGGATCTAGATCGGTTCATGTATTTAAAACTTGGAAAGGATCCGGAGTACAAAAACTCAAAAAATATTCAAATAACCGTAAAAATACCCAAATATTTATCCAAAATTAGACTAAAAATTCAAAAAATACCTGGAATTTGGAATTTTATATTTTTGAATTTTATCTGAATACCCGAATTATATTTTCTAAGAATCTAAAATTTTATCCTAAACCTAAAATTATACCCGAAAAGCTAACTTGAAACTTTAAAAATACTCGAAATACCAAAAATATACCCGATCATCCAAATATATCTAATATACACAATAATTTGTGAGTACTTCAGGTATCCGATCTAGTCTCGGGTAAGGCAATTTTTTGCCGACAAACGAATGTCGATCGACGAACATTCTCTTAGGGCAGTGGATTCTCACCAATATTTGCCGACATTCTTGCTTTGGGGGAGAAGAGAGATGCTTTATGAACTTATGATATATATCTTATAGTCTAATTATGTCGTTTCCACTGATTTGTGTTGTTTGAGTAGTTTCACAGTCAGGTTTTAGTTATGAACAAAGTCAATACGGAACATAAGATAGTGAGTGAATGGATGACTCAGACAGAGTGAAGAAACCAAAATTTTGTTTCTTTCGGTCAGTTGCCTTCACTAACACCAATTTAGGTACGACAAAACCTGCTTGAGTCAGCTTATTGCATTGCCTTATAAGTCAGCTTGAATAAAGTGCACATGTAAAAGAGAGTTTCCTTGTGTAGTGGTAACATACGATGGACATATCCATAACAAAAAATCAACATGTTTCACTTACCATTTCAAAAATGAAATGGCATCCTCAACGAGGAACCAAGTCATTTATCAATGAGTCATTGGTAGAAACAGGAACAGATATTATCGTAGGTAGACCCATCTCTAATCCCTCAAATGGCGGTGATTGAGGCACAGGTAAAGTGATCGAGTTACTGGTGAGCATCAAGATGATTTTTGATAACGATGGTCTAGCTTCTGGATCATTTTGAACACATAATAATCCTATATGGATGCATCTGATAACTTCGTTACTCTGATAGTTCTTTCCAAGTTCCTAATCCACTAGCTGTAATGGTGACCCGTTTCTCCAATGCTTCCAAGCCTACCACAATGATCAATTAATTAACCGTTAAAAATTATAAATTATTAAAGAAAGAGATTGGAAAGTTAACTCTCTATGCTCTCACATGTGTGACCAAACTCTTTCCAGAATCATCAATTTCGTGGAACTTGCTGTTTCTTTGTCTGCTTATAATCTCGAGAACCAAGACTCCAAAACTATAGACATCAGATTTCGTGGAGAACTGTCCATGCATCATATACTCGGGAGAAATGTAACCTCTAGAAAGATACAAAGAAAGAAAAGAAAATAATCTCAAGGCTTCATCAAAACTTCATAGATTCATCAAAGATTCATAGGCAATGAAGGGGAAAAGAGTATTTACTGCGTTCCAACTACCCTCCTTGTATCGGCTCGAGATTGATCCATCTCCAAAATCCTTGCCATTCCAAAATCTGCGACTTTGGGTTTCATTTCAGAATCTAAGAGGATGTTACTAGCTTTAAGGTCACGGTGTATGATTTTCAGAGGCGAATCATGATGCAGATATAGTATTCTTTTGGCAGTCCCAACAATAATATCATACCGTTTGGCCCAATCCAGTAGACCTTTCTTTGTAGGTTCTGCACAAGTCATTACTCATTAGGTATGATATTAAAAACCCAAGTTTCAAGAATGGCTAAACAATGATCACTAGAACTTCCAAAATTTTTTTAGCTGAGTGTTATGTGAAACGTACCAAATAAGAAGTGGTCAAGGCTTTTGTTGGGAACAAACTCGTAGACAAGTATCTTTTCCTCCCCTTCTATACAATATCCGAGAACTGTAACCAAATTTCTGTGTTGAAGCTTTGCCACAAGCCTAGTCTCATTCTTGAACTCTTGCACACCTTGTGCTGATTCTTTTGACAGCCTCTTTACGGCAATTTCTGACCTATCCTGAAGGACACCCTACAAATAAAACACGAGTACACAAAAATTAGATCAGACTACCAATAATTTCTAATGCACACACTAAGTTTCAAGAGAAATAACAAATATGGAAGCTGAGAAAGTCTTACCTTGAAAACTTCTCCGAATCCACCTTGGCCGAGCATGTTACTCCTGGAAAATGTACATGTTGCAGCTTCGAGTGTCTTAAGTTCATATTGAAGTGAAGTTGTAGGTGAAATTTGCTCTGCAACATGAAAATGTCGTATTATTCCTTGCAACATAGAAGAACACATACAAATCTAAACCATAATGATGATTGTTTGAAAAATCACTAAGACTTTTGCAATCGTCCACCAATGCATTTACTAATAAGCCCTACGCAATAAAAAAATAAAGATGTGTGACTCATTAAGCATGCATCATGGTGAAAGAAAAAAATAAAATAAAATAGTGAGTAAAATACCAAGCCACGCCCCTGGAGAATCAGATTTTCTCCTTCTGACAACAATTACTGCTACTGTGGTGCCGTTTGTTTCACCATCTGTCATCTCCATCCAGCTAATCCATCTAGATGATTCATCCAGATGATCCATTCAGATTTTTAAGATTGTTTGTTTGTCCATCTAGATGGTTCATATAGATGGATCATCTAGATGAACTAATGTTTGTTTCT
>JABAYD010038478.1:0-22787 GCA_014822095.1 Diplotaxis tenuifolia | reverse complement strand
GTTTAGGTTTTGGCCGCAAGCCGCTGCGTCCGCGTCATCTAAAAGAACAGGACTAATGTCGGCGCGTGGGGCGTAAGAGAGAAACGCGTCAACCAATGATTCGATTGTTCTTTTTAATAAATTGCAATGCAATGTAAGAGCTTCTCGTTGAATTATAAATAAAACCCACCTCATTAATCACTCTGACATGAACCTAAGTTGTTTTGTGATAACGATGATCTCTGTGGAGAGGACGTGATGTTAAAGAAAATTGCATGTGTTTTTTTTTTACTCATTTTCCACTCGTGTCTCTGACTACAGATTTGATTCGATTCGGTCAGCAAAAACAATTTCAGGAAATAGAAGTTTCCTACGAAGTCCTATCATTGATTCAAACAAAACGTGGCCAAGGTGTCCGATGGAATGCCTCAGAGGAACCCATTGAGTTGCATGGCAGTATGAATACTCTGAATCTGTTCGCACATATTGTTAATGAGTTGACTATTGTCGAAAAGATCTCTTCTTTGATTCCATTTTCTTTACTTTAATCAGAGTTTCCAAAAGCTTACCAGATTTTTATTAGTTTATTCATTCTTTTGTGCAGGTTTTTCCCCTGTACAAGACCGGATTCTGTGGATGAGATCACGTATTCACACGTGAAGCTCGCGTGATATTAATGTATACGTGAGTTTTGTTAAAGTTATATAGATAAATATATTCAAAGATTCTGACTTTAGCAGCTTCTTCTTCATGTGATGTTTGCTTCTCCTTGGTGTTAAGTTACTTTGTATCTTTTCTTTTATCTGACAATGGCTCAGACAGGTGTAGATGATGATGTAAAGGCAAACTCTTTACAAGTTGAGTTTGGTTCTGGAAATGATGTTGGCGATGAGAAGGAGGAGCTTCGGTCGCAGTGGGCTAGGGTTGAGAGATTACCAACGTTTAAAAGGATTACTACTGTTCTGTTTCAGAGAAGAGATGAAACTTCGGATAAAGGGAGAGTCACTGATGTTACTAAATTTGAAGCTGCTGAGAGACAATTGTTGATTGAAAAGCTTGTCAAACAAATCCAGGCTGATAACCTCCATTTACTCAGAAAGATAAGGAAGAGAATTGATGAGTAAGCCATGCTATAGTTATCTGTGCATGTTCCTGTTTATATCACAACCTTCTAATCTGTTGCAACGCATATAACTGTAGGGTTGGTATAGAGTTACCAACGGTAGAAGTGAGGTTCAGTGCCCTTTCTGTTGAAGCTGAATGTGAAGTAGTTCATGGAAAGCCTATCCCAACTCTGTGGAATACTATCAAGGGCATACTATCTGTAAGTACCATTAAATGTGTTTAATAGAGGACTGTTTCCGTTTCCATGTTCTTAACCGAACATCCTTTGTCTGTGTGCCTAAACTTGATGGATGTTCCAGGAGTTCATCTGTTCAAAGAAAGAAACCAAGATAAGCATCTTGAAAGGCGTGAGCGGTATCATAAGGCCTGGAAGGTAAATTACTTAAGAGGCAGTTTCCTAATAACTTATGTTTCAAGGAAAAAGTAATGAAGCCTGATTGGCTATCTTGTGTAGTGTTTCTTTTCTTGTAAATACTTTTTATCACCGTGTTCAAAAGATGTGTTGGTTGGTCTTCTCTCAGAATGACATTGTTGCTCGGTCCTCCTGGTTGTGGAAAAACCACTCTGTTACAGGCACTTTCCGGAAGACTTTCCCCTTCTGTAAAGGTTTGACTAAAGAAGTAACTACATAAGTATGCTGAACTAACCTCTTATAGTGTATCAGAGGTCACAAGGGTTGTCTTCACTTTACAGGTTGGAGGAGAAGTAAGTTACAATGGTTGCTTACTTTCAGAGTTTATTGCAGAGAAAACATCGAGTTATATAAGTCAAAACGATCTGCATATTCCCGAGATGAGTGTGAGAGAGACGCTAGACTTCTCCGCGTGTTGCCAGGGCATCGGAAGCCGTATGGGTGAGGACCAAATTAATTTCCTATATTTTTCTAATTTACTGGACTCAGTTTACATTGACAAGCCATGGTTGATTCAACAGAAATTATGAAGGAGATCAGTAGAAGGGAGAAACTCAAAGGAATAATTCCAGATCCTGATATAGATGCTTACATGAAGGTAGCTAACGAAAGATTGCAATTCTTCACTTTAAAGACCTAAAGAAATCTCAATTTGTCATTTACCTTTACTGTGACAGGCAATATCTGTTATAGGTTTGAAAAACAATATGCAGACTGACTATATCTTAAAGGTAAGCTGCTTCCATTGTTGCTTACTTAAGCTTCTGACCATTTATACCTATTCCATATTTAACATAATCTCATCCGAATCAATCTTTCAGATCCTGGGACTCGATATCTGTGCAGATACCCGAGTTGGAGATGCCTCGAGGCCTGGAATATCTGGTGGCCAAAAGAGGAGGTTGACAACAGGTAATTTCATTTTCTTACAGTCATTCATAGTCCTCCGAACAGAGCTTTCAAAACATCTATGTCGGCCACTGTAGGAGAACTGGTTGTGGGACCAGCTACGACTCTGTTCATGGATGAAATATCGAATGGTTTAGACAGTTCAACTACGTTCCAGATAGTGTCATGTCTCCAGCATCTAGCGCATATAGCTGGAGCCACCATATTGGTTTCACTTCTTCAGCCTGCACCAGAAACGTTTGAGCTTTTCGACGATGTGATTCTCATGGGCGAAGGAAAGATAATTTATCATGCCCCACGAGCTGATATCTGCAGATTCTTCGAAGATTGTGGATTTAAGTGTCCAGAGAGGAAAGGCGTTGCTGACTTTCTCCAAGAGGTATGGGAGTAAAATTGACCATATTTGACTTAGAATCTTAATCATTTTACATGCTTCTGCAACAGGTTATGTCTAAGAAAGATCAAGAACAATATTGGTGCCACAAAGACAAGCCCTACAGTTACATATCTGTTGATTCATTCATCGAGAAATTCCAAGAATCAAATCATGGGGTTCTGGTAAAGGAAGAACTCTCTAAGCCGCTTCATAAATCTCAGTCTCGCAAGGATGGTTTATGTTATAAAAAATACTCATTGGGTAAATGGGAGATGCTTAAAGCTTGCTCGAGGAGAGAATATCTTCTGATGAAACGAAACTCTTTCATTTACTTGTTCAAATCTGGGCTGGTAACATTCCCTTTACTCTGCCAAAGTTCCATAATCATTTACCATTCTATGCTCAACTTTTCTTTTCTTTTCTTTTCTGCAGTTAGTTTTCAATGCGTTAGTAACAATGACCGTCTTTCTTCAAGCTGGAGCAACTACGGATGCTCGTCATGGGAACTATCTTATGGGTTCGCTCTTCACTGCTCTGTTTAGACTTCTTGCTGATGGGCTTCCAGAGCTAACTTTGACTCTCTCTAGAATGGGAGTGTTCTGCAAACAAAAAGATTTATATTTCTATCCTGCTTGGGCTTACGCAATACCTTCAATTGTCTTAAAGATACCTCTTTCGGCTTTTGACTCGTTCCTTTGGACTTTACTGACATATTATGCCATTGGTTACAGCCCTGAGGTCGGAAGGTAAGTATAGTAACTTTTGTTTTGAGAAAATAAATCCAAGTACATTTTGAGTTTCTAACTGTAAGCGTTACTCCCCTTCAGGTTCTTTCGACAGTTCTTTATCTTATTTACATTCAACATTTCGTGCGTATCAATGTTTCGCGCCATAGCAGCAATCTTTCGCACAGTTGTTGCTTCCTCAATCATCGGAGCTATCTCTGTATTGATTCTCTCATCATTCGGAGGCTTCGTTATTCCAAAATGTAAGGTTCCGGTAACTTCCTTTAATCAATATATATTTTTAAGTTGTAAGTAAGTTTTAGTGTTGATTACAACCACACACTCTGTGAGGATTAGTTTACGAATAAAGATCTATTTTTCAGCGTCCATGCCTACTTGGTTGGAATGGGGATTTTGGGTTTCTCCATTGTCATATGCTGAGATTGGTCTAACTGCAAATGAATTTTATGCACCACGGTGGAGAAAGGTACAATAATACTTCAGAAGTCTTCACATTTTTTTTCCTAGCAACTCTGGTTTCGCTGATCTGCATTATCTTTTGCAATAGTTAATCTCTGGCAATGCCACGGCCCGGGAACAAGTGTTAAATGTACGTGGACTAAATTTCGGAAGGCACTCTTATTGGATAGCTTTTGCGGCTTTGATCGGGTTTATATTGTTCTTCAATGTCCTTTACGCATTGGCCCTGACATATCTGAATAGTAAGTTCGCCACAAATGACTTTAGAAATTAATTTTGGAAGTGGGTTATTCAATTAATAATACTGATAAGACCATCTCTTGGGTGTTAAGATCCACAACGATCTCGTGCTATTGTCTCTCAGGGGAAGAACATTCAGCCCGCTGAAGAAAATTTTAAACCCTGTACAGAAAGCAAGTCCCGAGCTAAAGCAGGTATTCCTTCTTTTTTTTTTTTTTTTTTATAAACTAATCCATCTTCTTCAGTTTTTAACTGGTACGTGACTGACAAAGATATCCTTAAATATATTTTGGTCTGTTTTGACAGGAAAAATCATCTTGCCTTTCAAGCCGCTCAATGTCACATTTCAAAACGTGCAGTATCATATTGAGACTCCTCAGGTAAACTTTGTTTTGAGATATTCTATTTTCTCAAGCAGAACAAATCTTGCTTACATTGTGACTCATGTCCTTCTTAGGGAAAGAAGCGGCAGCTTCTCTGTGATGTCACAGGCGCATTGAAGCCCGGAATTCTCACATCTCTGATGGGTGTCAGTGGAGCTGGCAAAACGACTCTTCTTGATGTCCTTTCTGGAAGGAAAACCCGTGGTGACATCAAAGGAGAGATCCGAGTTGGAGGATATCCTAAGGTTCAAGAAACATTTGCACGAGTATCAGGTTACTGTGAACAGTTTGATATTCATTCTCCTCATATAACAGTGGAAGAGTCTTTGAAATACTCTGCTTGGCTTCGACTTCCCTATAACATCGATTCAAAGATCAAGAATGTAAGTAATCACACCTCCAAAAAAAAGAAAGAATCCACAACCTAGGCATTGGCAGTATTTTAATCTGACTCTATATATAATCTGGCTTCAGGAACTCGTCAATGAAGTTCTCGAGACAGTTGAGCTTGAGGATATTAAATATTCCATGGTGGGACTTCCAGGAGTTAGTGGTTTATCCACAGAACAACGCAAAAGGCTGACTATAGCCGTGGAGCTTGTTGCTAACCCGTCCATTATATTTATGGATGAACCAACCACAGGGCTAGACGCAAGAGCTGCTGCCATTGTTATGAGAGCTGTGAAAAATGTTGCCGAGACTGGGAGAACCGTTGTTTGCACGATCCACCAGCCGAGTATAGATATCTTCGAGACATTCGATGAGGTAAAACGGCTAAAAACAGTTGATTTTAACCGATACTCTTAACTTCCTCTGCAGCTTTTTATTCCTATAATTGCAGCTGATCCTAATGAAAAATGGGGGACAGCTTGTGTACTATGGCCCTCTTGGAAAACATTCAAGTAAAGTTATCGAATACTTTGAGGTCAGTTTCTCAACAAAACTGGAACGGTTTCATCCTCGGCCACGTTTTTGATTTCATGAAATGACTATTTATTAACAGAGAATCCCTGGAGTACCAAAGATCCAAAGGAACTGTAATCCAGCCACCTGGATGTTAGATATTACTTGTAAATATACAGAGGAAAAACTTGGAATGGATTTTGCACAAGCATACAAGGATTCAACTCTGTACAAGTGAGTCTTTCTGTAGCAATCCTCCTAATGTTTTGCATCCATCCGTAAAAACTATGTTCTCAGTTTTTGTTGGTCGTTTTTTTATTGCAGGGAGAACAAATTGTTGGTTGAGCAACTGAGTTCTCCGTCTTTGGGATCAGCAGCTTTAAGCTTTCCTTCGCATTTTTCACAAACAGGTTGGGGGCAACTAAAGGCTTGCCTTTGGAAACAACAATGCTCGTATTGGAGAAACCCTTCTCACAATCTTACTCGCATAGTCTACATGTTTCTTAACTCTATGTTATGTGGCCTTCTCTTCTGGCAAAAAGCGAAGGACATGTAAGTCTCTGTTCCTGTAAATCCTGAGTTTTGACATTATATGGTTGCGAGTCTCCACCAATGACATTTACTAATCAGTCTGAGTTTCTTTTTTTACTTTGCAGAAATAATCAGCAAGATCTTTTCAGCATATTTGGCTCAATGTACACTCTAGTAATCTTCTCGGGAATAAACAATTGTGCAACAGTGATGAACTTCATCGCAAACGAACGCAATGTGTTCTACCGTGAAAGGTTTGCTCGGATGTATTCCTCATGGGCGTATTCATTTTCTCAGGTTCAAAATGTTCTCGTCAACTTTTACTTAATAGATCTTATAGCAAATTGCATAGGCTTCCACAGCTATTATTAGATTCCAATACTTTTGTAGGATAGCATCCAGAGTTGAATCCTTGTATGGCTTTGCAGGTGCTAGTTGAGATTCCATACTCACTACTCCAGTCCCTGTTATGTACTATAATCGTATATCCAATGATTGGTTACCATATGTCAGCCTACAAAATATTTTGGAGCTGGTACAGCACGCTTTGCTCGTTGCTTATCTTCAACTACTGTGGGATGCTTATGGTTGCTTTGACGCCTAACATTCACATGGCATTGACTCTACGGACGACTTTTTTCTCCATGGTAAATCTGTTTGCCGGCTTTACCATTCCGAAGCAGGTAAGCCTCCTCTCTCATGCCATTTTCACAAATAGCCAAGATATGAAGTATGTGCTATAAAACCTGTGTTCTTGTAGACACTGCAAGCTATGTTAGGTCTATATAGCTCAAAATATTGCTTAACTGAATGGAACTGTATATATAAAGAAAGATGTTATTGTGCCTTGGGTTGAAGTCAAGTTTCAGACTTCTGAACACGAAAAATGTAAAATCTTTTTTTTTTCCACAGAAAATCCCAAAATGGTGGATATGGATGTACTACCTGAGCCCGACATCATGGGTGTTGGAAGGCTTACTGAGTTCGCAGTACGGAGATGTTGACAAAGAGATAATAGCATTTGGTGAGAAGAAGAGAGTTTCAGCGTTCCTGAAGGATTACTTTGGTTACAGACATGACTCATTGGCTCTTGTAGCGTCCGTTCTCGTTGGGTTTCCCTTTGTGGTGGCTTCTCTTTTTGCCTTCTTCATGAGTAAACTCAATTTCCAAAAGAAATAGTTTCAGTTTTTGTAATTATTCCATTCACTATTGCAAAGCCGCCTTGGTACTAAAAAAGTCTTGATATCCATTAACACGGTTCTATCTCTGGCTGTCTTGTACAGTATCTTTTGGTGAAGAACAATTATTTTATCTTATGCTCAGTCCTCCTTTATGTGTAACCAGAGGATTTTGAACTTCGGTTTAGAAGTTTTGATGAATTTTCACTATCTGGTGTTAGAAATGGAGAATTAATCTGAATATATTCATTATATCTTTTTGTGGGGTAAAATAGGGTATGCTAAAAGCAAAGTTTTTACTCATAGCTATGTAATTGTAATGTTTATCGCTATAAGCAGGAAGTATTACACTAGCTTAGAAAACAAGTTCAACACTTTGATAGAGTTTAACTATAGAAACTTCCGTAAGAATCACAATCTAAACTCAATCTCATTTTGTATATATGAATCTGATACAAGATGATATCAATTACTCTCTTGAATTTGAATATGAGCAACTCATGCCCTCATCCAGATGATGAACTCATCAAGTCTATCACTCGATCCAAATCTAAAAGTTGATTGACAAACATGAAGATCCAATTTGTTTTATACTTAATTTTAAAAACCGTTAAAAGACTCTAATTGAAATAGAAGATTTCTTTTCGAAATTCTCTCCTGCCATTTCACGCAGTTTGAATCTTAACGTCTTCTAACTTCTTTATTTTATCCATCTATCTGTTATCTTATCAATACCCTCTTCTTAAACACTCAGTCTGCCCTCAAGATGAGAGTATGAATTTCGTATACCCACCCATGTAGCCTAACATGTATCCTTGTCTATGCAGCCAACAGCTTCAAATTCCCTAGTGTATTGTAACATAGCAAAAATAAACTCAGGAGTAATTAAGATGTCTTCTTCAGCAATTAACGTAGACAATATTAACATTAAGAGATGTTTACCAATCATAGTCTTTAGATGAGATACATGAAAAACTAAATGAATTTTTAAATTTACTGGTAAATGAAGGTGATAAGTTGTTTTATCAATACATTCCACCACCGAGAAATAACCAAAATATTTAACAGAAGTTTCTGACACACTCGGCGAGTGACTGAACGGTATGCTCTCAGCTTCAAATAGATCATTTTACCACTGTAAATTCCACATCAAGGCAGTGTGTATCCGTGTTATTCTTCATTAGTCGTTAAGCACCAAATGGGTATTCACTTTAGTAAACTTTGCATCATGTTATAATAGTTGGGATTCTAAATCAGCTTTCATAGTGGAACAAGGTTCAAAACAAAAAATATAAGGAGGATCATGAACCACATGAAATGGAATTGTTTTAAGAGATGTGTGATGACGAGTGTTCTACCATAATTCTGCCTAACCAATTAACTTAAGCCAAATACGTGGATTGCTAGATGTAAAACATCTCAAATATTTTTTTAAAACATCTATTGTGGATCTCCATCTGCCCCTCCGTTTGAGGATGAAAAGAAGTGCTAAACTTTAACTTAGTGTCACCAATCGAAACAACTCACGCCAAAAAAAGATCAATAACACCTTGTCACGATCAAATACAATGGACTTCGGAAAGTAATACAGACACACAATCTCATTGCTAAAATTTTTGGCAACATCAAAGGCATGAAAATAGATGTTTTAGAGACAAAAGTGGCCATACTTAGTCGTCTATCCACCAAAAAAAATCACATTCACTTCATGAGAAATAGGTAAGTCCTCATTGATAAATCTTCCCATACCAATGATGGTATTGGAAAAGGCTGAAGCGGTCCATCATGAAATAAAGTCAAATACTTGTGGGTTTGGCATGTTGGATATTCCACTACATGTTTATGCACACAAGAAACAATCATTCCCAATGAAACCACAATTTTTTTTTACTGTTTTCAACACCCAGAATGACCACCTGCTATACCAACATGACACTCGGTTAGAATCAAAGGAATAAAAGTCGAGGATGGAATAACCAATCTGCCTTTATACTACAACTTAGCATCATGAATTGTGAAACCATGACAACCCAGTGCTCCTTCCCTCAAGTGTGCAATATCCTCTCGAATGTTTTTATCCTTAGAAAGCTCTTGATATATCAATTTGAGTTGTAATGAAATTGGCACAGTAAAGAAAATAATGTTGTACTCGAAGACATAATTGTAGAATGATCCACTCGAGACAACTGATCAGCAGTTGCATTTTCGACCATGGATTTGTAAATAATGCCAATTCATAACCCAATAACTTAACCAACCATAATTAATATTCCATGATAACTTATCTCTGCTCCAATGGGTATTTAAGACTATGCTGGTCAGTGTCAACCATAAAAAGTCGACCAAGAAAATTGTGTTTCCATTTTCTAATGGCCATAACAAACGACCATTAGCTCATGCTCGTCGATGGGCTTTATGTTCCCGTGGAGTGAGACCATGGCTGAAATAGGAAATAAGACGTCTCTCTTGCATTAACATTGCCCCATACCACACCCACAATAATCAATTTTCATGAGGAATATCTTTGTGAACAAGTAAAGCTAAAACTGACATATGGCTGTTTCCTTAAACGTTTCAAAACCAGTAGAGCAACAAGAGACCACACTTGATTGTCTTTCTTTAGCAACTCAGTTAAATTTCTTGCTAATAACTCATATCCTTTTATAAACCGTCTGTAGTAATCTGTTAAACCCAAGAACCCATGCAGTTGTTTAATGTTCCAAGTTATTGGCTAGATGTGCATAGCTTCAGTATTTGCTTTATCAGTTTCAACTCCATGAGCCGAGATAACATGTCTTAAGTACTCTCTACTTGACTATCCAAACAAAAATTTCTTTATGTTTTACACATAGTGAATATTCTTGTACAATCTATAAGACAATCTGTAAATTATCCACTTTATTTTCAAACTATTACTATAAACCAAAATGACGTCGAAGAATACCATAATGAAAATTTTCAAATACACTCACAATATTTTGTTCATCAAAGCCTGAAATGGAACGTAGATAGAGAATTTGATCATCCAACGAGAAACTCATAATGTCCATCATGGATACGGAAAGTAGTTTTCTCTACATCCCGAGACACCATTTTGATTTGATGATATCCAGAAGTTAAATCCAGTTTCGAGAAAATCACAACACCATTTAGTTCATTCAGCAGAAAATCATTAGAATAGTGAATTTATCTATTATAATTGCCTGATTCATAACTCTCTAATCCACACAACGCCATGATTTATCTTTCTTCTTGACCAAGAAAATATAACTTGAGAAAGGGCTCCGACTTGGCTGAATGATCCTTTATCAACATATCTTTAATCAACATTATTATTGCTTCTTTATGTGCATGCAAATTAAATTATGGACGAACTTTAATAGTAAATTGTTCCATGTTTAAGAAGGATATGATGTTCCGTTCCATGTGTTGGAGGTAAACCCTTAAGCATATTAAAAATTTCTGTGAAATTATCTAAAACTCGGATTACTTCTTCCGGAGTTGTGGACACAAATGCACTTCTAGCATCATGATTGTTGAACCAATGCCCAACATATTACATCATGTCATTATATACCGGAAATAATGTTTGTAAAGCATTGGCTAGATTATGAAGGTCACTTTCTCCTCTTAGTGTTACTTGTTCATTGTACCAAACAAAACTCCATTCCTGTAATTCCCGATCAATTTTGTATTTACTTAAAGCTCTTAACTATTGGACACCCAACACCATATTCACCCCACTCAGCTCCAGTGATATATAATCCATGAAAAACTTCAGGTCTTATAGGTTAATGTTTACTGTTTTATACACTCCCAAATTTTGTACAATGCATGTTCCCAACAATACTTATAGTTGTGTGTTAACTGTTACATTTAAGGTGATAGTTTTTCAAATTGGAGACACAAATTTGTGTGTGGCACCACTATCTATAAGTACGACCATGTATGTATTTTCATTCATTCCTCTAACCCTCATTGTTGTTTGTGAATCCATACCTAAGAAGGAATATAACGAAAAATTGCATCTATTGCGTTGTTTGATCATGATTATCCACCCTCTCTTCATTACTACACTTCTTCAAAATTTACACTCAAATCCATCCACCAACATTAACACTTGTAACTTTAGCTTGTCACACAAACGACGTTAAACCATTTGACTTGCACTTGAAATAAACTTTTAAATGCTTCAACTCAGATAGTTCAACATGATCAAATGTTATCTTGATCTCACCACTTGAAGGGGTTTCCCTGTTCCAAGCATTTACTCTTTTCATACTGCTATAATCAAAAGCTTTGTTTCGGCTTATACTCGGAAGTGGAAGCTTGATGATATATATTTTCACTACTAGATTTCTCCGTCAACAATTGACAAAACCTATTGGTTTCCATCTTTACCACCTCTACAATGTGGTTACTTAATCCTTTAGACTCCGTTATATTTATTACTTCTTTCATTTTCTACTTCAACCCAGTGTAAAATTTGCAGATTAGGTTCTCCTCATCAATGTTTTCACCAAGTAATGAGATCCTTAAATTCACTAATAGGCGTTTGAATAGAACTAATTTGGTGTAGGTTACACAACCTGTTTTGAGGGTCATTATCTATGGATTCAGCAAATCTTTCGATCACTCTCTTCCTTATTGAAAACATCTGAAAAACTCTGCATCTACTTCCCACGCATGCCAATTAAATATTGAGCTAGTTACATTCAGAGCTATCAATTCCCCTTTCTGTTGATCATTATATTGAGTTGTTCAAAAATATATTTTACTGTTGATATTCATGCTTAAGGCATGGATCCATCAAACACAAGCAATTCAATCTTTTTCAACAAACTATCCCAACTAGCAAACATGTTAGGTTACTCTGATAACCTAGCTCGTCTGTTCCAGGTTAGTATGTGAAGAAAGAGAGGTACTTGAATTATGGAAGGTGATGGATCTGCTATTGCCTTACCTCTGTCTTAGATCACATGTGATTCCAATCAAATTAGAATATTAACCGCCCTTGGTAGCCCCTTCTCCACATAACGATTCGATTTTTCATCTCGGTTTGATTGCGTCAATCGAGTCTATTTGTCATTTATTACTTCCACCTTGTTCTATAACTCCGCCACCGTTCAATCCACACCTCAATCTGATCATCAAAATCTTCGAAAGCACCATCGCGAAAGTACGCCAAGCTCGTGCACTAATTGATAGAGTTTAGCTATAGAAACTTTGATAGTTACACAATCTATACTCAATCCCAGTTTGTATATATGTATCCGATAGAAAGATGATATCGATTGCACTCTTGAATTTGAATATGAGAAACTACTAGCCTCGAGTCCATGACTCAATCTAAATCCAAAAGATAACTGACAAACATGAAGATCATATTGGTTTTATACTTTGTTTACAAAGACGTTAAAAGACTATAACTAAACCTTAATATTTCTTATTCAAAATCCTCCCTTGCAATGTCACACAGCTTGAATCTCGATATCTCATGACTCATCGGTTTCATTCATCTGCCTATTACGTACATATACATTTTTAGTTTATTACGCTTCTATATTATATTCGGTAAGACTCAATAAAAAAAAACTCTTCAATACTGCAAAGAATATCTAGAAACATCCGAAAGTTTTTGTTTCATGGCATTCTCAATTTAGCAAGATTAGGCAAGACCTTATAGATGAAGGAACCTCTTCTACAGTATTTTACAGGTCAAGATCTCATTGTTTTAAACAAAAAAAAAATTGTAGATAAGAAATGAGGCTAAAAAGAATCTATATCAATTTTAGGTGCATTTAGAGATTGAAATTAGTTGTTTATGGTGGTTTATGTACTAATACAATAGTAATATTGTAAATACTTGATAAAAATAAGGATAATTAAGTAAAACATTCATTTTTGAAAAAAAATAAATAAAAATAATAATAGCATTTTCGTGAATAACTTAAATGTCATATTTTCTAAAAACAATTCATATTTGAAAAATCCCAAAATACGCCGATACTATTAATATAAGGTCATACTTTTATCTAATGGTAAAAAATTTCATTTAATTTCAAAATGGTACCAAAAAATAATATAACATAATTTGGATCAATATAAATATATCTATACCATTATTTTAGAAGTATTTTTTTGCATTTGAGTTCTCACATTAAAAATTGGACTGGTTAATATCATTTTCACCTTTATAAAAACTATATTTGTGAATATATAATTAACAACATAATTTTATTAATAATTTATATTTCATATTGGATAATGACTACAAATCTATATAAATAAATTTTTAAAAAATAAATATATATTTAAAAGTAAGATAATCTCATATATCATGTTATTATGTAGAAATATTCTTTCTATTCTAAATTTATTTTAAAAATATATAAAAATACTTATAATTAAATACCAACCAAGAACAAAAAATGTTTAAAATATTTACTAAAAAACATTTTGATGAAAAATTTAGTATATATAAATAATTTGATGTTTGATTTAAACTTTAAGAACATAAATAATAATTTATCGTGTCGATTTTTAAGTAATAAAACTTAAATTAATATATATATATCTAAATATATTGTGTCCGTATGTTGGGCAAGACATCTAGTTTTATTATAATTTGGTTACTAAAATCTCGGTCATCCAAATATATTATTTCGGTTAACTTACCTAACAAAAATTTACTAACCACAATATAGTTAAGTTATGTGCATATACTTCTGGTATATAAACTTTAAATATTTTATACGAGATGAAACATTATACATACTTACAAGAAACTCTTATTATAATAAGGGGAAAATTGACTTTTAATTCCTCAACTTTCAAAAAAGAGCCAAAAAACCCTGGACTCTAAAACACGCCATTTAAAACACGAACTCGTGGTTAAACACGAAAAAATCATCAACTATCTTTGACCATGCTCTTTTAATATCAATACTAATCTTCCGTTAATTATCAATTAACAGCCGTTTAGTCAGTAGACGACGTCGTTTGTCGAACATAGAAAATCCTAATCTAAACTCGAAAATCCCCAATTCATCTCTCTCAAACCCTATTTTCTCAATTCATCTTTATCTCTAAAATCTCAGAGCTGTAAAACGATGGGTCCGAAGATGAGAGAAAAATTGCCTCCTCGACGACGCAATTGCAGCTTAGAGGAAGGGTCAAGTAGAATCGAAGGTGAGAGAGACGAAAATGTCATAGATGGAGATAGTGAAGCCATCAAAGAGAAAGAGGTTCCAAGTGAAAAGACTGTAGTTGATACTGTTGTAGAGGGAAACAATGAAGAAAACAATGGAGAAAACAATGGAAGAAACGATGGAGGAAACGATGGAGGAAACAGAGAAAGAGAAGCGACTGGAGAAGATGATTGTGAGGCTATTATCGATGATGATGATGATGATGATCAGTTATAAGATGAAGACGAGGCCAATGGAATCAGAGTCAATGAAGAAGATTGTGCAGATTTAGGAGTTCACTTTGGCGATGTTGCTAGAGAAGAAGAGGAAGCAAGTGATGCAGACAGCGGCGACGACGTATGGGATGAAGATATCATTCCCGATCCGTTATCATCTGATGATGACGAAGAATCTGTGATTCGTAAGGAGACGCGTGCTAACACAATAGACAGTGAAGAGCTCTTATTTCTGGGAAAAACTTTCAACTGTGCAGCTGATTTCAAGATTGCATTGCTAAGGTACTCTCTACGGACTAGGTATGATATTAAGATGTACAAGTCTTCAGCAAAACAGGTTGGGGCAAAATGTTCAGACAAAGAGATAGAGTGTCCGTGGAGAGTGTATTGTTCTTATGAGAGGAGGAAGCACAAACTACAGATCAAAGTCTACATCAATGAACATATATGTTTGCGATCGGGCTACTCAAAGATGCTAAAAAGATCGTCAATTGCTTCAATCTTTGAAGAGAGATTAAGGATAAACCCGAAGTTCACCAAGAAAGAGATGGCTGATGAGATAAAGAGAGAGTTCAATTTGATTGTCACCGAAGAACAGTGTGCAAAAGCCAAGTCAAAGCTATACCGAGAAAGAAAAGCTGGCCATGAAACCCACTTCTCTCGCATATGGGATTATCAAGCAGAGATAATGAGAACAAACCCATATTCTAAGGTGGTGATTGAGACTATTCCAGGGGCAACTCCAACAAGCAAGCAAAGGTTCGATCGCATGTATGTTTGTTTTACAGCGCAAAGAGAAACTTGGATAGAGAGTTGTAGGTCTATCATTGGGTTAGATGGTGCCTTTTTGAAAAGGGATATCAAAGGTCAACTATTAGCTGCTGTGGGAAGAGATGGAGACAATAGGATCGTGCCAATCGCGTGGGCTGTGGTCGAGATTGAGAATAATATTAACTAGGAATGGTTTGTGAAGCTTCTCAAAGCTGATTTGGGACTGGAAAATGGTGGTAGGATCACCATAATCTCGGACAAGCAAAAGGTATGCACTATACGAAGATTGTGTATTTGTTTGGTCATCAATAAACTAACAAAGATTGTGTATTTGTTTCTACAGGGACTGGTGAATGCGGTGAAAGAAGAGCTTCCAGAGGCTGAGCATCGAATGTGTGCACGACATATTTTGGCAAATTGGAAGAGAGACAGCAACGATCCGCAACTATAGATTCTGTTTTGGAAAATAGCACGCAGCTACACTGAAGGAGATTACAAAGCAAATCTGAAAGAGCTTGAGCGTTATAGTTCAGGTGCGCATCAATCTCTGCTTAGGACAAACCCTGTAGCATTGTCTAGGGCTTACTTTAGAATAGGCTCATGTTGTAATGACAACCTCAACAACCTTAGTGAATCATTCAATAAGACCATTAAGGAAGCTAGAAAGAAACCTTTGCTTGAGATGTTAGAAGATATAAGGAGACAGTGCATGGTTCGTAATGCCAAAAGAGCTATTGTAGCTTCACGGTTGAAGACAAGATTCACCAAGAGAGCACATAGGGAAATAGAAGCTACTAAAGAGAAGTCTAAGGATTGCAAAAGGTATATTGCTTGTGGAGATTATAATGAGATAGATGGTGGTGGTACTACCTATTCTGTTGATATGGCCACTAGAACTTGCGGTTGTATAAAGTGGCAGTTGACAGGCATACTGTGTATCCATGCCTCATGTGTTATCATGGCAAAGAAGCTGACGTTTGTTGATTTTGTTTTAAACTACTACACTGATGACATGTGGCGTTTAACATACTCTCGTGGTATTAGCCCTGTACAAGGCATGAAGTTGTGGCCTCAGCTTAATAGACTACCAGTCTTACCACCACCCTATAGGTTAGGAAACCGTGGCCGACCAAGCAACTATGAGAGAAAGAAAGGTCAGAATGAATCTTCTTCATCAACAAAGTTATCTCGAGAGCATCGTGTGATTACATGTTCTAATTGTCTTGAAGAAGGCCACAACAAAACTACATGCCCAAATGCAACTGTTCAGCAACCACCTAAAAAGCCTAGAGGACGCCCAAGACTTTATCCTCAGGTACAATTACATCTCAAGCTATATTCTTTTGTTGAGGATGACCAAGACTTTATACTAACTGTTATTTTGCTTAGGCACAACCATCGCAAGTGATGTTCCAAGAACAATCACAAGAGATGCCTCAAGGATCACAAGTAATGTAGAAGTCTCGTTTTATGTTTTATGTTTCAGATGTTTCTTTTGAACAATCGCATCTTTATGTTTCTAATGACTTTTGTAATGACTCTTGCAATGCTTTGTCTTTTGGATCCTTTGTCTTTTGAATGATTTATCTTTTGGATGTTTTATGTTTCAGATGTTGTCTTTTTCTTTCTCATTGTCGATTAAGATGAAACAGGTTTCAAAACTTTGTTTTTTTGTCTGTCTTGGTCATATCGTAGATCAAAGATTGTCACTACAATGCTTCACTTAAACATAACACAATAGTTCACTTAAAAATAAGAACACAATGCTTCACTTAAACATAAGAACACAATGTCATACACCAAATACATTCTAACAGAAAGCAGTCACAAACAAGCAAGTCTCTTACCAAAAGAACAATACATATGCAAACATAAATCATTAAACAAGTGCTGACGAGCTCCTAGTAAAGCACATAAGCACCAAATGCTGCACTAACCACAAAAGCGTACACAATAAGACCTTTGATCATGACTTTGTTCTTCTGAACCTCGGTTTTGTTGTCCAAAACAACTTCCATCAGATCTACAATCTCGGCCTTCATCTTTGCAATCTCAATATCGTGGACTGCTACTTTAGGCAATACATCTTCAACCTCTTCAAGTACAGCTTCTTCCACCCATTTGAACAAGTGATCCTTTAAATTGAAGAAATCACATGCACATTACACATATTGCTCACAATACATAAAATCCAAGTTACCTTACTCATAAAATCACATTACCTCTCCTTTAGTTCCACAACGGTAGAAGGGACGTCCATGATTCTCTTGGGTGCTTGATGTGAACTTCGTTATCCCTCTTCCACATCCACAATTCGAAGGAATCCCACGGTTCATGATGTTTGGAAGAGATGAAGAAAGAGATGCAATAGAGAACGAGAGAGAATTTGGTGAATTAAGGGATGAGAGATTAGGGATTGAGTTCTAGAAAAAGGGTTTTTGTTCGTTTAGATTAGGGTTTTTTCTTTTCTCAATACGACGACGTTTAAGTGACTAAACGTCTGTTAACCATTACTTAACGGATAATTAACTAAAGATTTAAAAGAGCTTGGTCAAAGATAGTTGATGATTTTTTCGTGTTTGACCAAGAGTTCGTGTTTTATATGGCGTGTTTTAGAGTCCAGGTTTTTTTTTGGATTTTTTTGAAAGTTGAGGAATTAAAAGTCAATTTTCCCTTATAATAAGTGTATAAGAAGTATTTATACATTGTTTTGTATAGCGTCTAATTTGTATTCATTTTAAAATATATTTTTTCTAAAATGTATATCATACAGAATTTATTAGAAACATTTATTAGTATATAGAATATAAAAATATTAGAAGCAAACGATTTTATCAAGATCTTTTCAATATCTTAAATAATATTTTTATGTCTAGATATTTGTTTATCTCTTAAAAATTGGTGTGACATATCTAATTAATTATAAAATATGTGCTATATGTACTTATGAAATCTATGTTTGGTCTTCTTGGATAATAAGAACAAATTTGATTGTGAGTTATTTTAAAAAATGTATTTTTTATTGATCAGATGAGAGAGAGGTTAACAATGTTGGTGTACACAGGAAAGGAAAATAACAGGGTCGACGATCTATTTCCTCACAGAAAATATCATATATCACCATATGTCTCCCAACTATGACCACGTGCTATATATCCCTGAGAATAAACTTCGAACCTATTTCTCCACCATACTAACGATAAACTCTTAAAACCTTCACAAAACAAAAGATCAAAATCTATAAACCCATAAATTAAATTAGTTGGTTTACTGTATTGAATTAACACCAGAAGCTAAATAAAACCAGCAGTGGACCAATTGATGACCCGATTACCTCCTCTAAACAACTAATTGAAGACCCATAGCCAATTAAACCATTAACGTGTGACCCTAATACTCGAAAGACTCATCTTTGAAATCAGAAACCATAAATCTCCAAATTCTAGAGATAAAAGAAAGTGAAGTTTGAGAATGACGACCTAAGAAAAAGCGGAGTTTAATGGCTTTAGTCGTTGATGCAGATGCTGGAGCTGGTGAAACCTTTAACGAAGATGAAGAAGAAGAAGAAGAAAGAGATCAGCATGAAATCGAGAATCTGGTGAGGGAGTTCGTGGATGAGCCTTCCGTTCGATATGACCAGATTTCTGAGAGTGATGACGAGGAAGAGAAAGGCTTGAATAAGAAGCCCGCAGAGGAAACTCAGACGTGGTGATGGGAGACTGTACAAGAACCAAACATTCTTAAATGGTGTTGCTTTTAAATACCATGTTCTTGACTATCCCCTCAAGACATGCATAAATATCCAGCAATACATGTATGATAAGATAAAATAAGTTCAAGTGAGCGGGTTCTAATGATGGAGAAGGTTGTGAATGGAAAAGCTATGCATCAGTTGTTCCGAGTGATAATGTGGGGAAAGTGAGAGTGTTTGCTGAGACCCATTAGTGTGTGTCTAATGGAGGTGTTGATATATTGTGCTTTTGGCACGTAATGGGTTTGTTCTACTAATGGTTTTCAAGGTTTTATCGAGTCTCTCTAGTGTTTTTGAGTCTTTACAGGTCTAAGAGTCCAATAGTTGAGAAGAATGATCACGAGGAGCGAAAGAAGGACGAAAAGACCCTGACTTGAAGGTTTTCATAACCAGAACAGTCAGGCAGACTGTTTCCGTATAAGCAGACTGTTTCCGTATAAGCAGAGCAACCCGATAGACTGTTCACCGATGTTTCAGGAAATAAAGATTCTATTTCGAGATTTTTCCAAGTTTTCCTTATTTTCTCTCTCTAGCCCCTATGGCTCCTATATATATTCCTTTTATGTTTTCCTAGTTTTCTACCTTAGTTTTTACGCAATAAAATACCTAGAGAGCTTGTGATTTACGATTTGCTACTTGTAAGGGAGGAAGGCTTCATCATTCTCCTAGAGACGATCATCTTGAACCCTCTTATTTCTTATTTATATTACATGCAGTATTATTCATAAATCATGCTTCTCCGTTCTTGTGTTATGTCTGAGTAGTCACCAAGTTATTTTAGGGTTCTAGGGTTTGGTTTAGTAAGGTGAAGCTTAGATAAGTCATCAACGAGAATTGTCTACATTCCTATCTATTCTTAATGCTTGCATTGAATTGATCACTTAGTGCATGAATTAAGGTTAATCAATTAAGCTAACCTTTGATTGATAACTAGACACGAATTGAATGAGTTTTGGATCCCTAGTCAGCGAAAGTAGATACTAGGGTGTTTTGTGAACATACCGAACTTGATCTCTAAAGCTTGCTGTCACATCTTGATCCAAACGAGAGTTGAGGTAGCAAGACCGATTCGCAAAGGTATCAACACCACGATAGTGGGTAGGTTCAAACTGAGTGATCTGAGTTTAGACTTGCATAAATCGAACTTGAATAATAGCTTGGCTTGCGAATTCCATTCCCATAGAGAAACCTTAAACTAGCGCTTTTAATCCAATTGAAAACAACCTCGCTTGTTACTTGTTGTTTACTCTATTTAGCTTAATTCTGATCCTAGTAAGATAAAGTCTGAACTGGTCCTATGGAATTGAATCTAAAGATATTACAACTTCACTGTTAACTTGACAGTAGACAAAGATCCAATCTTAGTGTATCAAGTTTTGGTGCGTTGCGACGGGGACCAGCTTTTTATCTTTATTTTCTCGGTTATTTATTTATTCTAAAACCTCTAACTTTTTTATCCTTTTGTATCAACTAATGTCCCAGGTGCATGACCAGTAGACATACTCGGAGAAACTCACAAGGGGAATTAATTTTGCTTACAAATCAGGAGCTTGCAAGGTTAGAAAGAGAAAACCGCCAAAATCCAAACACCGCCATAATGGGCAACTTCGGCACACCAGATCAAATCCCTACTTCTATGCAACAGATACAAGAGCAGATGCAAATGATGCAGAAAACGATTTCAGCACAACAACTAGCTGCGCAACAAACTGCACAGCAGGAACAGCCAGTTCCAATCGCTGAGAGAAACCTACCGTGTAACATTCCTGCTACGCGCTCTGCTACCACTCCACCAGAATACCAAAGGCAGGATTTCGAAATCAAACCTGGAATGATAAATTTGATCCAGAGAAATATGTTCCATAGATTGCCCGCTGAGATATCACGGAACACATCGAAGCCTTCGAAGAAATTTGCAGTTTCACTCGTGCAATGGCGTGCCACCTGATTTCATCAAATGCATGTTGTTTCCATTCTCTCTGGCAGACAAGGCTTCACGATGGCTTAAGTCATTACCTACAGGTTCCTTAACTTCTTGGGAACAGGTTAGAACAGCCTTCTTAGGTCACTTCTATACGAAGGCAAAAATGGCTACTCTTAAGGAATAAGATCTCCTCTTTCAAGCAGCTCACTAACGAACCGATTAATGAAGCTTGGGAGCGATTCAATGACACCCTCAAATAATGTCCTCATCACGGATTCGACGATGACCATGTCCTTGGAATGTTTTACAATGGTGTGGATTGTGAGTTCCACAATTCTCTAAATGCAGCGGCAATGGAGAATTTATTACATAAACCAGTGAAGGAGCTAACGCACTAATACAAAACATGGCAGCTAGTTTATCCAACAAAAATGAGGATACTGGCCGCTCTAAGAAGGTGAACAGCATGGGTACCAGGAAGATTGATGACCTCACCGCCAAGGCTGACCAGCTACTCATGAACAACCAAAATCAGATCTATGTTATGGAAGAAGTTTCACTGGAACCAAGCACTACTAATGCCACAACGGAGACCGGGACGCTAGAAAAAAAATCGACCGGAAGCGAGTTATGTAAACGGCCAGGGATGGCAGTTCAAGAACTTCCATCCAAATCCTAATGTGAGAAACAACTAGCACTTGTTCTCGTACAAGACCAATCAAGATAATTCTAACTACGGATTTCAGGGAAATCAATCCCAGAATGCTGGATATCAGAAGTCGTATTCTCAAAATCAGAGTGGAAAGATGTTCATTCTCAGCCAAGCTCAGAACCAATATGAGAACAGGCAGAACAACCCGCAAGCTGTTCCTGCGACCACGAATGGCCACCAGATGAACTGAAATGAATGATGCAACAAATTTTCTAGGGACAACAAATCCTAGGGAATGCTCTGAATCAGGTTACCAATTAGATCAACACTCAGATGGATAACAGTTTACGATATTAAAATCCAAAGATGATGTTGTAGCGAGCCACATAAGGAAGATGGATGTTCAAATCACTCAAACCGCTGAAACAATCAAAAGGCAACAAGGAACTCTCCCCGGGAAAAATGACAAGAACCCCACGAACTGTAATGCAGTCGAGTTAAGAAGTGGAAGACACCTCCCAGATCCGATCTCAAAAAAGCTCACTGCTAAAGAGAAGGAGAAGAAAAAAGAAGTGGAGCAACCTCCGTTTGAGGGTGTTCTCAATGACGAACAAGACGCATAACAACCAACTGTTACAGAACCCATAGCTCTTACGACGCAAGAACTGTTCCTGCTCGCGTCTGAACTCCGCAGGTTCCCTACCATGTTCCTGCTACGAAATTGCGCAAGGATTATGAAGAAATGAAGTGCAAAAAGATGTTGGAGGAGTTGACTGTCAAGCTACCCCTCGTGGACGCTATTCAGATAATTCCCTCGATGCGCAGCCTTGTGAAGGGACTAATCTCTGGAAAGATCTCTTCAGACATAGATATCATGATGGTTTCAAAGGAATGCAGCGCAGTTCTCCAAAACAAGGTGGTTAAGAAATTGGATGACCCTGAAAAATTTGTCCTTTTTGCTCAAATTGGGAGAACATTTTTCGCATGTTCCTTGTGTGATTTAGGTTTCAGCGTGAATCTCA